>JAOEHI010023082.1:0-34033 GCA_025447815.1 Percopsis transmontana
CGGTTTTCCAGAAGCACCTTGGTGCCGACCGAAAGTCCTTCTCCATATCTTCTCCGAACTTCTCCCACACCCGCTGCTTTGCCTCTCTCACGGTAGAGGCTGCAGCCCTTCGGGCCCTTCGGTACCCTGCAACTGCCTCCGGTTACTTTTTACCTCAGAGTAATGAAACTACATATTGTAAGTGAAAAGACTAGTAAACTGGTAAATATAACACAAAAGGCGACATTACTTCCTGTCACAATATCTATTTTGCTCTCACACACACAAACAATGTGAAAGCACAAAGAACTTTTCTGCTCTATAAAAACACAATAAACTCCAAAAATATATAGGCTACTGTATCACATCCAATGTAAAATGTGATCTATCAGAGGTAAGTGGGGACCATTGACCACATATAATGTTTATAATTGAGATAAAGGTAATTTTGAGTTGATATTGCACACAATTTTTATGTGTTGTTTTAAACAACCAATAATGTATTGGGATCAAATCTACCCGCTAACAGTTTCACAGGTGCTATAAAGGGAGTTTAAATGGAGTTTGGAAAGCAGAAACAAGCTTAGCAGCCAGCTGGGTGGTCTCTCCTAAGGTGACGGAACAGTTCAGCTGCAAGATGAAATAATCAGTGTCTGTGGTTAGCTTTTCATCCCCTTGAAACATGGAACAGAATGTGTTGCTTACAACATATGCAGCTAGCTAGCGCACTGCAGTAACGCTATCAAACCCTCATCGCAAGAAGGAATGAGGACATCTGGGCCAAAATGTCCTAAATGTTTGTTTTTCTTCCCCATGTCTCTGACTGTCTCCGACTCTATTAGGCCTGGACTAACAGTGTTATTAAACAGGCTAATTCGATTTGTCCACATCCAGCCAGAGAGAAAGCATGCTAACAACCACAGCATTAATGACTTGTGGGAAACAATGAATAATGCCTAATGTGATAGCTGCATCTAACTCTAGAGGTGTCTGACGCCAGCAGGAAGCTGTTACCTTGCCTTGTTTCCGTGTCACAACCACAGTTACGTCAGCAGGCAGGCAGGCCTGCTAATTGCCTGTAGGGGGGAACTGAGGTGAGAAAAGGTGAGGGGTTTATTTTAGATGGGAGATGGGAGGGAGGAGTTTTTGCGATGACCTGAATCCTCCTAATGGTTTGACACCAGAGGAGCTCTTTCCTGGTTAAGTGGGGGTGCACTGTGCCCTGTGCTAATATGTTGTGCATGGTGATGTGCTAGAAATCTGAATCACTGACTGTTGGCTAACCTCCGCAGTACACCGCTCGCCCCTATTCCCTGGGCAACCCCTAGTTTAAGTGGACCCATATGCAGGGCTTGTTTAGCACTCACGATTGAGCACGATGGGACGAAGGCATTTCTGTATGTTCCAAATGTCATTTCGTTGTATACCTTGGGTTGTAATATCTACAAGGAGTACATTTAGGTTTAAATCTATCACTAAAAGCAGCGGATAACTCTCTCTCTCGCTTCTCTATGTATGGCATCATCGCGGGACTCCGTGCAGGCTTCATGGCACAGTTGCGGCTGACGTCGAGTGGTGAAAAATAACTGCTTTTCCCTTTTGTATTACGACCAGTACTGTAAATCTAAATGAGTGCGGAAGGCAGAGCCAAAGACAACCACTGCCCCATCGAGGCCTGTGTGGAGTATAAATACAACAACGCCCTTCACAGAACTGCAAATTACAGCGTCTGGCCTCTTCGTAAATATTTGATGATTTTTACAAGCAGACAGAAATACCTCAGGGTAAATGAGCTCCCTCTCCTCTGACTCTTTATTGGGGTGACGGCAGCATCTCCCCCAACTTCCCATCGTGCGGTGAAACAAACGACTATTGTGTGTTGCGCTGGGGTTCCAAGAGGGTAAAAGGGCATGGTTCCCAAGCCCAGGCCTCAGGGTGATGCTATGTGGGGTGGTTTGGGTGGTTTGATTGTCTGTTGTGGGGCCTGAGTGACCGCATCACAACAGAGTTAAAAAACCCATTGGGCATCTATATAGAGAAGCAGGGCTGATGTTGTGGTGCCCTTACTATGACTTAAAGCTCAACCTAAATAGAAGATGACATTATGCCCGTCGAGGCATGACGATTCTGTCCGGTACCAGAGCCCATAGCCAGTAAAGCCAGTGTAACACAACAACATGGCAGCCAAAAATGACGCGGGCCCCTAAGAGAGTAACCAGCGGCAGATATTTACATCACGTTGGATTTGACCTATAAGAGCTGGATAGCGTGTAGCTTCTGAACACTTCAGGACAAGAGGTGAGCAGCTGGTTTCAATCTGGGTCCTATCTCACAAAAGGCCTCACATAGTGGGGGGAGTCTGATTAGGCTCCTCTCTGCAGAGTCAGAGTACTGATGACATTGAGAGAAACTGCAGTACAGCTAGCCTACACGGAGTTGGCCTACCATTAAGCATCCTTGAGCAAGATGCCTAACCCCTATAAGCTCCATGTAATACTTGTAATTGTACTCATTGTAAGTCGCTTTGGGTAAAAGTCTGCTAAATGACCTAATTGTACAGTAAATAACAACTGAATGCATAGACATTCACAAACACAAACACACACATAGACTCCATCTGCAGCCCAGCAAACTCTGGTCATATAACACAAACACACCCAGGACCGGCTATCCAGCCTTTAGAAAGTAACACATTCTGCAGTTAATCAGATCTGTCACTTTGTGACAGACACACGCACTCTGCCCAAGGTGTCTTTCCGTGCCAGTAACCACACAAGGCTGTATGTACTCTGGAGGTCCTCAACATTGGGCTGTTGTCACTGGCCGGCTGTGGGACCAGATGTGGCAGGGCTACGCCTCCTGCCTCCACAGGTCTAAGGGACCCACTGGGGAGGACATGCAATGAGACAACAACAGCCCCACCCTCCTTCCCTAGAGGAGCACTGGTGATCAGGTTGCACCCAGTGTCCCTGCCAGAGATGCTCCATTAGCTCCATTGTCTGCCGGATGGGACCGTTGGCTATTATCATATGCCCTCACACACACACACACAAACACACACACACACACACACACACACACACACACACACACACACACACACACACACACACCGCCTCGGATGACCGTGCACTCCTCTTTCTAAAGTGCCCCAATTCCAGGGGCCATTTCCCCTCGCCTCCTCCACACCCTCCTGCCCAGGAAGACCTGAGTACCTGATAGCTTCAGCTTCACTAGAGCCTCTTTGTCTACATGTGCCAAGTCGATATCACTATCTAGGGGAGGGCTGTGGTGAGACTGTAGAGTGCTGCTTTCAGACCACGACCTACCCTGTCCCCAACGACAGGCCCAAGATGCCCAGAACTGTTAATTGTCCTCTTCAGTAATGGAGAGGATGGCAAACCAGTGGCACAAAGGAGATTGAAACCACCACAGATACTGTTAGTGTGGACACTCTCTGAATAACAGACGGCATAGCGCGCCATAGCGTGTGCTGCGCTCTCGTGCGCGTGCTTCCCTCGAACGCTCACCACAGTTGCCGTTCTCCTCCCCGCCCAGGCCGGGCTGGCAGCCCATGAAGCAGCGGTACGAGCCGATGGTGTTCTCGCAGCGCCAGGTACCGCACACGGAGCTTCCAAATTCCTTACACTCATTCTGGTCTGGGGAGCGAGAGAGAGAGAGAGAGAGAGAGAGAGAGAGAGAGAGAGAGAGAGAGACAGAGACAGAGACAGAGAGAGAGAGAGGCAAATGTTGCCTAGTGTCTCACAAACAGCGGCACATTCACACACAACCGCATGTGGAATCAGAAACACACACAAATACAGATATTCCCTCCTCTGGGTAGCAGTCAGCCAGGAGGAGCACCGCGGTGAAGCTGTCCCAAGAACAATATTATCGCAGCAACTAAAGAACGTGTGAAGGAGCTAAAGGGGTGACATTCCAGCGGGAGAAACACCTCCAGGCTCACAACAGGGTCATTCACAGTCCCCCGAAGGCGAAGAAGGACTGCGAGGACGCAGCCGTGGCATCCATCCCTCAGTCCTGGCCGTGGAGGATAAACCTCCATGGCCAGGCTTTGGACGCTTTCATTCAGCAGAACCTGGTCCCCAGCGACGTACACGCGCTCACCAGGAGTCAAGAGGGGCCGCACTGTGTACGCTCACGGCGTAAATGTGGCGCGACGATCAAGCGTCTGGCGCTGACACGTTCGCCAGTCACCGCTGCTTGTTTGCCTTACCTTCACAGTCGCCGATGTCTGGGTTCAACTTGAAGCCAGCGTTACACAGGCACAAGTAGGAGCCCTCCGTGTTGAGACACTGGCCTCTCACGCACACATCGTCCCTGCTGCATTCATCCACATCTAAGAGATAGACAGAAAACACAGACAAAGGAATGGTGATAACAGAAACGAGGTCTTGTTAGATTTTCACTAATTATCCTCATATTTCCTCCGGCCTCATTAGGTCCTCGGGGAATATTAGCCTCCTCCAGAAGTATTGCAAAAAGAATGCATGTCTAATCAAGAGCTTGTCTGAACGCAAGATGCATTGCCCATTTGGAGTGCTTAACGGCAATACTGGCAAATAGGAAACATTAAAAAATCATGTACCTCACTTTTTCATGCTGAGAACATTCTGTCAACCTAATAAAAATGAACAATGAAGGCTGGACGCTTGATTAACTGGGGATTGGTGGATAATTGCAGTATTACAACATACTGTATTTGGACCCAGGGGGATGTGCTGGGGCAAAGCAGGGAAGCGGAGAAAATACAGCACACGGGAAAAGCCCCTTTCACTTCCAGCATGTGATAATGAGACAAGTCTGCCGGAGCATAGGAGGCCGTCGCAAACAGTCAGAGAGAGAACGAAATCATTTTCCAGACAAGAGGTAAGAACATAAACAGGTCATGACTGGAGCTTTGGAGTTTATTCAATGACATCGGAGCTGCGCTGAAGGGCACAGAGCTGCTATGGCACAACATGTTGTGGTTTAGGTGAGATTTAGGGCCATTTTTTATTATGTGTGGTTTTTACCTATGATAGAGAGCGGCCTGCTTTGGGCCAAGCATCATTTTGGCCGTACCTGAATAAATCTGTCTTTCATCCCCATACAACTACATGCCCTCATCCCCGCCGCAGGGGCCCATGTCAGAGGGTCTGGCTTTCATTGTGTCAGCGCTGTGCACACAATGGCAGACTGCATGAAAATATACGACAACTGCTGATTTATAGGATAATTAAAGGGCAATATTTGCGGTGGCAGAGGGCCAAAGTGGCAGTGCATGAAGACTAGGCTAGCTCTGGCCCTGTGTGTTGTGGATGTCGTCTGGGGGCTCTGATCAAAGATGGTCCCTGCAAGGACCATTTCCTGACCATGCAGCCTCCCTCCTGCCATTGACAGGGCCCTGGTTAAACTTCACCTCGCTGAAAAACATCTTTCCCCAGACCAGGCCATTCGCATGACTCTGTTAGTGTTAACACTGATCCGATTACGCCATTCTAGCTCAAGTTGTTTTATATAATGAACTATTTTGACAGTAAATGGTCCAGCCTGTTCAAAGAAACTGCTCCTCTTCTCTGGCCAATAATCAGGATTCATCTTTTCCTTGTAACCATGAGCAGAGGGTCACTGGGTGTGGCTGGAATAACATCCAACTGACTGGGGGCAGAGGAGAAGCAGTGAGACAGTTGATGTCAGGCCACGGCCCAGTACACACAGAGGCTGGTCTCAGCCTCCATGCCAGGGCTACCAGCAGGCAGGTGGGAGAGCGTTCACTTCAGAGAACCCTGGGGAGGCGGTGGGATGAGAAGATCTCTCTGCTGCCGTGTACAAATTAATCGTACGCTCTTCCATTGGTGCCTTGTGTTACTGTACAAAAATGTTATTTTGGTTTGAGAGTGCAAGCCCCTCCCACACCTGAGTGCTGAATTCCTCGCATTCCTCTCTACTCCTCCCCTACAGCTCTCATAGGTTCAAACCATTCTCAGCCCCCGACACTTTTCTCGACAGTTGGTTTTCAGTCATCGATTGGGTATCTGGAGGCACTACGACACTATATCCCTTGTGTGGACATCATGGGCAAAGTGTCTCCAGCTCCACCCTCACCCTCAGGTGCTGGGTAAAACCCTCCTTGTTGGCTTTCTGATGTGGTTCTGTACCTTGGCAGCCAAGCCCTCTGGTTGTGGTGGTGTAGCCATCTGGGCAGATGCAAATATAGGAGCCCTCGGTGTTGAGGCACTCTCCTTCTCCACAGATCCCCACAATGGTTAGACACTCATCAACATCTGGCACACACCGCACGCACACACACACACACACACACACACACACACACACACACACACACACACACACAAAAAACACTATTACATTTCCAACATAAGTTAAACCAAAATGAATGTTTTTCTGCATCATTTTGACCGCTCTGTGTGTGTGTGTGTGTGTGTGTGTGTGTGTGTGTGTGCGTGTGCGTGTACCTCTGCAGTAAATCCCATCCACCAGCTCCAGCCCAGCGGGACAGGAACAGCTGTAGGAGCCTGGTGTGTTGGTGCACTGGCCTCCAACACACTGACCGCTGTCCTCACACTCATTGATATCTGAGGGAGAGCACCCAAAACAACATACACGCATCACAGACGTGACACATTCGCACCAGCTGCTCGGCATTGGCTTTCAGTTTGTCATCTAAATAAATATCTTCCAGACCACAGAAAAAAGTGTCAAAAAGTGTCATGCATCAGTGAGTACTGACTCACTCCCTGTCTTGACACTGACCTGGCACAGTAACAGTAACAATAACTGTATCGCCATGGGAGTGACCACAATCACATTTAGTTTGGTGGAGGGGAAGCGTTACCTTCACAGGAAAGCCTGTTGGCTGCCACCGTGAAGCCCGGGTCACAGGACATGCAGGAGAAGGAGCCCTCGGTGTTGGTGCACACACCCATGGGGCACACACCTGGCGTCTGGCACTCATCAATATCTGAGAGACAGGACAGGAAACAAGGAGGGATAGGAGAAGGAGAAGACGTGGTGGTAAAAGAAGAGAAGAAGAACAAAGTGAAAAACAAAAAGAAAAGATATCGTCCCGACATATATTGGGTGATGAGACAAGACAAGACAATACAAGACAAGACGAGATAAGAAGAGATAAGATAAGATAAGGTACGATTTTATAGCTGTCAAGGAGACCTCTCCAGACCTCTTAGTTTGGCAGGACACTGTCTGACACACATCCTTAAAAGGGGCTAGTAGCTAAGCGTGAGCCTTCCCTACACTGTACACCATTCAGAAAGCAAAGCTCTCTTTATTAGCTTGCACTGACACTGCTTTATTAAAAAGAGTAGAGAGATAAGTATGCAGGACGGACATCCCTTCCAAAACAGCAAGCTATTACAGGTGGCATATAATTACTGTATCTACAAACAGTCACTGCCCCACTGTTATGTGATCATTGGAAATTCCTCTAGCCAAGCCAAAGATTGTATTTCTTATAGAGAAAATAGTGTGGCCCATTGTTAAGTGATTGAGGCAGCCCCGTTTTGCCTTTGGGTTAACAGAATGAGTTCAACAGGTCATGCTTGCTATGCAAGAGGCAGGGGAGTGGCTGACTTCATTTCAAATGAAGCCCTTAATATTTTCCATGGCATCGGAGGCATCTATTAAAATCCTATCATAGGCTGACTTGGATTTCATCTTGTTTAATGAAACCTTTTCCCAGGGCAAACATGCATATCTGAGGATGATCTTCCTCTCGGGCTAGACTTGCTCTTTCAATCAAAAACATACTCTACATGACTGACTTGGGCCACATTTAAATACTTTAAAATAATCATTCTGGTTCTCCTTCCCATGAAGTCATGACAGATGTAACCTTCCTGGATTCCTAAAGGCAGCCATTCCTCTGCATTGATCTCATAAATCATGTCCTGACAAGGAATGATCACTTTTAAGATGTGCTTCGGTCAAGCTATGGGTTTTACTGTGGCTTTTATCAGCCTGAAACCTCCTACTGGCCAGAGGCAGACTGGCAGTCTTACCTTCGCAGTGGTGACGGTCTGAAGACACCTGCAGACCAGCTCCACAAATTCTGCAGGTGTAAGATCCCGGGGTGTTTGTGCACAGCTGGGCTGGGCACACATTAGCCACCAAGCACTCATCCACATCTGGAACACAAACACATGGAAACATCATAGTGCAGATTACCATCTCTGGCTTCAAATAAATAAAGCCTGCCGGCTCCAATCAGCTGGATCGGTAATCGCTGGAATAAGGTGAATTATGAATGTCGACGCCTCTGTCTCTCCAGCGGATTTACTGACAGGACGTTCATCTGAGATCATTGTGGACTATGTGGGAGCTCATTGCAATGAGCAAAGGATCGTACGAGCACTGCCAGAGATTGAGGGATCCAGAATCCAGCTATGATGTGATGTCTAGGAGGAGTATTTTAGGATTTTGTGTTCAGAATAAAGGGATTTGGGTCCAAGCGGTAACACCTGATGCCATTTGCAAACAACCTGAACGGTCTGGCAATGTGACAAGACAGGCTCTGCTAGAATCACGCAAAGCCCAGCGGTGATCACAGAACAGAACGGGCTCGTTCGCCAACACCCGTCTATATGGGCGTAGGGTGAGGTCAAACATGATTAACTGCAGCAGTGCGCCGACACTCACATCTCTGATTTTGTATACACACACAAACCCACACACACACTGCCAGGAGCCTCACCTTCACACTGCTGTCCGTCTGCAGAGACTCTAAACCCTGGTCGGCATGTGACGCACATGTAGGAACCTTCCGTGTTGGTACATGTTCCCCTGGGGCAGGTATTGGGCAGCCCGCACTCGTCAATATCTGAACAATGGAAGAAGACAATTAAATAGGGACACCTGCGAGTGATATCTTTGCACACAGAAGAGAAGACGTGATCCTTTGTAGCGGCTTGTGAAAGGGCTGTACTGCAAACAACGCCAAGGTTTTGGCTTTGATCCTGATGGAGGGAAAGAGAGAATCTCACACAGGGGTCAGTTTAGATTAGAAGAATGGGACTATGTAAACAAACCTTCACAGAGCTCTCCGTCATATGATACCGTGTATCCAGCAGGGCAGATCTTGCAGGTGTAGGAACCCTCTGAGTTCAGACAGATCCCGTTGGCACAGGCTGACAGCGACTGGCACTCGTCAATATCTACGGGGAAACACACACCAGCGCAGACATGCATTCATTCACATTGCTACAGGACTGCAGGATGTGTCAAAACACTTGTGACGTGTCAAGACAATTACATTTGAATCTGTCATGAACAAACTAGCAGCAGGGATTACCTTCACACCTCTTCCCGTCTTGAGACACTCTGTATCCGGTCCTGCACCTGGTGCAGTTGTAAGACCCCTCCGAATTGACACAAACTCCTCCCAGACACAAGTCACCCTGTGCGCACTCGTCCAAATCTGGAATCAAGAGCAGCGAGTTCACCACAACCTCCCACACTATCTGTCTATTTGCTCACTATGTGCTGCGCAGTGAGAACTGGTATTCAGTGTCTGTCTTACCCTCACATGTCAGGCCATCATAGGAGGATCCAAACCCAGGCCTGCAGTTCTGGCATCTATAGGAACCTTCAGTGTTGATGCAGATTCCCGCGGGACACATCTTGTGCGTAGCACACTCGTTGATATCTAACAAAAATAAAGGAACAATTAGGAGAAATGTTAGATGAGGAGAGTTACAGGGCGTAACTGGCTTTGTTTAATGCCTAACAGACCTTCGCAGGCTCTGCCTTCTGAGGTGGATTGGTAACCATGGTTACAGGTGCACTTGTGAGTTCCCTCCAGATTGACACACCTGCCGTGGAGACAGACCTCCGGTAGTATACACTCGTCCACATCTGGAGAGAGACACAGGCAAAAGAGGCCCACGTAAAAACACATGGACACACCTCTCTTCCTTTGTAACCTTTCTGAAGCTGCCTTGACTTCAAACACAGCTTCCACAGCACAGGATGAAGAATTCTGAGCTGCGGCTTTGATATAGGACATTTATAACGCTGTGATTGACAGGTTACCTTGGCAAACATTGTCCTGTGAGAGTTTATACCCTTGGAAACAGTTGCACCTGTAGGAGCCTTCAGTATTGACGCACCGACCGTGACCGCACGCCGACCGGTCCAAGCACTCGTTCACATCTGAGAAAGAAGAGGCCCCGACACAGGATGTTTGAGATGGTGATTATGAGAGTTCCTCCTGACATAACTGTATGCTATGATGACATCACAGCAAGCACAGAACTAAAATGTTCATTCATAAATGTTAGTGCGTATCAGTTACACCAGTTCAATCTTTTCCGCTTCATGCTCTGGTCACAACACATGACCCAGGAACCCATTAAGGAGTTTGTGGAAGTCTTCATACATAACCATTGGTTTATAGCAGAGCATCTGGCGTTAAGATGTGATGGTAAAGGTTAAGCATGTGTCACACATATCCTTGCAAAGGGTAAAAAGGGAGCGAGACAGGGATAGGAATCAAACGTACCGGGCTGTGTCTAATAGAGGTGGAGGAAGGACGTTACTGAGGAAGGTGGAAACAAGCGAGCCTGTACAATGAAAACACAGAAAGGTACCTGTCTGGCCTTGCCAGACATCTGTCAGTGTGGCCCAATGCTTTGTTTCTAAATCTCCTGGTATCTCTCAAGCCCTCTATGCGATAAGCCTTGACAAGGGACCGGAGCTGTTTTCTCTATCATACTAGCAATTAGGCTTATCCACGATGTGGCCAATTGGGTCCAAACTACTATGCTACAGTCAATTGAATGAGGCAAATACTGGAGCCCCACGCTCATGTTCCCTGCCTAATATAAATCCCCCATTCCCAGGCATGGGCTGGATGCCTGCTAGCGATGCCTGGGTGGCTGTTCGGAATACAAATATTCACCACCGGAGTTACCCCTAATTTCACAGGGTACCTCTCGGATGCTATGTATGCGCCAACAGCATTACATAGCACGAATAATGTAAGCATATCAGCAATTAGCAAAAAGCAGAAGGAAACTAAAGAGATATTTACTTTATTAGATGTATTATATTTCCACTGGCTATTAATGTGCTCCCCCAATCTTTCACATGTCTGAAATACTCCCCCAGGAGCTTAAGCCTCCAAACAAATCAGAGGGGTACAAGGTTACTGAGAGGGGACGTAGCAACACAAGTCACTTTTATACTACAGGGCTACTTCCAGGTTGGCGGTTGCTAGAGTGACAGCCACCGACTGCGCATTGAAACCTCATGATCTACAGCAGAGGTTGCACAGCACAGACAACACTGATACTGGCGTGTTAGCGTGTCAGGGGAATTAACCCTTTGACCTTATGATACAAATTTCCTGACTTCTTAGTCTTCTCCCCAAACCCAGCAGCGATAACAAAGGCCCTGTTGGCCCTCCGCCGGGCCCAACAGCACAGTGGCCAGAGCCCTCCAACAATAATAGCCTGTTTGTTTAAGGCTGTGGCCAAGGGGAAATATTTGGACTCTCCCAAAGTGAAGCATTATAAAGAATCTTTTACAGAGGCCTGTGATATGAAAAGATCAACAATAACACTGTGAATGAATTTCCACAATATTAGGGATGTGTGTACGCTACAGGATGGGAGGAGGGTGTAAACGGTTGTCACACATGGAATGGAGAAGGGGGGAGGTGCCTCGCTGTGCCCACTCACCAGCCACCATCGGTTTTGTTTTGGGGCTGTGGTGTGTGGTGCTAGAGTCCACTAGCAGTCCACACTGTACATAAAACGTCCAATGATTCCAATGTCTCTGACAGCATGCGGCACACTGTAACCTACTTTGTGTAATTCCCACAATGATCCGCAGTCAGTTCTTCCCTTTGAGCGAAAAAGCCACAAGCACCAAATCTAATTCTGCCTGCGCTATTCGGGCGAACTGCACTTTATCACGGGCTGTCAGCACCTCTTTAACGACGCGGTCTGTTGCCATGACGCCTTGGTTATTTCTGGTGGTGCCAACCGGGAGCTTTCGCTATGTAAACTGGAGAGTTTTACCCCCGCACAGGAAGCCTTTACTGAGGGCTCCCGGGGAGTGGCCGGGGAAACGCCTGTGCAAAGCAAAGCTTACCCACGCATCTCTTGCCGGAGAGCTTGAACCCGGGGCCACAGGCCTGACACTGGAAAGAGCCAGGAGTGTTGACACACACAGCGTTGGGACAGGACTCTGGGTCTGTGCATTCATCAACATCTGCACAGGGAGAAGGAAGGATAATATTATTATAATGAGTAAGCTTGTTAATAACATCTTTATTATCATATGTGTCATCATTTTACTGTATAAATAATTTAGAACACACAAACTCACACGTACACAGACCCACGCAAAATCCCTCCAGTTTTAACTAAATATTGTTTACCTTCCTGACTTAGGCTAGAGGGAAATACAACAATAGATTTTCTTTTCTGTAACTGGGCTACAAATTCACTCATGGCAGCTAACAAGTAGGTCTGGCTAGCATGGTGATATTATGTAAACCTTATGGTCTGAGAGTTTGTGCTACTGTGTGTGAATACAAGCATTCAAGTGTGTCACCTTCACAGAGGCCTTCCCAGGACTTGGCGTAGCCGCTCCTGCATTCACAGGTGTAAGATCCTTCCGTGTTGACACATTCGCCATGCTGGCACTTATTGGGCATGCTGCACTCATTAATGTCTGCCAGTTTGAATGAAAACCAATGTGAATGGAAAACAAAGTGACTGTTCCAGGGAGCAACTGTCTGCTTTTAAAATAAACAGCTGACAGACAAAAACTACAACGCTAACCTACAGCAGCTTATAGCAACTAACCTCTCTGTGAATAAACCACCAAACCAAAAAAGAACTACATTTCCCACTATGTGCTGCATCCTTTCTCACCTTGGCAGAACTTCCGGTTCTGGGTGATGACCTGGCTGTAGCCGCTGTAACAATGGCAGGTGTAGGATCCAAAGGTGTTCACACAGTTGCCCTTACCTTCACATGGGTTCTGTTCACACTCATCCACATCTGCAAGGAGAGAGAGTGACATTTTAAAAGGGGTCCGGGATAACCCTTGTGGTGGAAACCATCATTGCAAAAAATTTGTTTTGATTTGAAACCGAGTGCTGAGTGGTGGGCGCTAATCTCTACTCCTCCCCCTACAACTCTCCTAGGCTAACCCCCCCCCCCCTTTACAGCCACATGCATATGACAAAACTTCAGTATATATATGATGAATATTTGTTGAACCTATTCTGACGAGAATTTGCTCTGATTATATTCCATTATTCGTCTATACAGTATACTGACAAATCACATTTTCCCCATGAGCTTGGACTGAAATGTGGGATTCTGGGGTGCTATAACAATTGAGTAGTGTACCTTTAAGTACATTTGAAGCCTCTACAGAGTGAGAGGATTTCAGAAACTAAAGCCAAACTGGCTCTTTTAGAAAGAAAGCTGTAGGCTGGCAGCACTTTATGTGGAAGCCTGCCACAGCAAGAGTAGGTGACAGCCATAACATTACCATTTAATGAACAATGTTTAATAAACTCGTCATAAATTTCCCCAGTAAACATATATTATTATAATTTGACATAAATTACCAAACTATTGATTAATTGTTCAATGACTGACAGATTTTTCCTTTTATTGTACCCACTTGTATCGTATGAACTCTACAATGGAAAAAAGTACATTCTTAAAAATAAACCATTTTAGAATTGGACTGAGCTGAACTGGAGGTGAAAGAGAGTCTGAGCTCCAGTGTGACATTTCATTAGAGTTCCATGTCACTGCTGGAGAGCGTGGACTTTCCAGGCCTGGACTCTCTGTGGGACGGGCATTCCTCAGCCATGGGCCCGAGCCCAGCCGAGTGTAGCTGAGGTTTTGGCCAAGGCCCCCACCGTTAGGTAAGGGATTACAGCACTGTGGCAGCTCTTTGGATGGCCTGTTCACTGTTGTCAGGCGCCAGAGAGCCAGTCAACATAAACAAATGGATCCTTTTCATTCTCTGGCCCGTGTGACTTCCCAGACTCAGCGCGTTCGGGAAGTCCTTGGTGTGAAAAACACGGTTGCACTGAGATGCTGACATGACAGACAGAAACGCTAAGGAGTCTGCAGTGAGTGTGTGTGTTTGTGTGTGTGTCACATTTGCATTTCCCTCAATTCTATCTCTCTCTCTCTGTCTCTCTCTCTCTTGACCTACCAATGCAGTTGGTCTGCAATGCGCTGAGCTTGTACCCGGGGTCACAGCGGCAGGTGTAACCCGTCTGCACTGGAACACATTTCCCATGGCCACATATGGTGGGCGCGATGGCACACTTGTCGATACCTATGAAAAGACACAGATTCCCAGTGTGCACGTCAGAGCGTGGCGACAACAGCCTGCCTATTACTGGCATAGAGTTACCCAATATGTCAGACACTGTAAAAAAAAAAAAGAAAAAAGAAGTGCATTCCGCCAACACATGCTGTTCTCTTTGGAGAACGGTCTTGCTGTTTTACAGGCAGGCTGTTGGATGAGAGGTTTTATGGCATGGTTATGGCATGGTAGTGTTCTAACAGGTGGTATGGAGGGCTTACAAAGGGGTCGTGTAGAAGCGCACAGGGTAGCCTCTTATTGGTATTATTCTCATCTTTCTCAGTCCAAGTGGATTCTGGTAAAACGGGGTTATTGGTTCGGGCTCCTGCGACTGGCCGAGAGTGGAAACCCCACTGCAGGCTCTCTACAGTGGATTACTGTGACTTCTCTCACTGTTATTTTGTCTCCTGCTTCCCTCTCAAACACACGCACACACCTCTTAACTTCTTTTCACTTTTATAATTCTGGCCTCTCTCCAGTATGGACAGATTCCCTTTCCAAAAGGCACACTCTCTCTGGTTTCTCGCCCTCTCACCCTCTGTGCTGCATGGAAGCCTCAGGCCAACTTGGCTCCGAGGAAAGGGGTCAAATGAAATCACAATCCATGCTTAGCTGTCCTCTGCTAAACTCGGGTTAAGCCTGCCAAAACGTTATATGGATGCACGGTGCAACACTGGCAGTTGTTAGAAGAAATTTCAAATGGAGGCTTTAGCATCATGTTGTCATTGCAGCACATGGCTCTGCATAGCAATGCTATTGAAGGTGGTTCAGTTGAACCCATGTGTGCATCAGGCATTGGTTTGATATGCACATTAAGAGCCCTTGTGTTATATAGTGGCCATCAAACTTGGTTCCAGTGCCTCGCCAGCAAAATGAAAAAGAGCTTGATTTTTTACTATAATGGAACTAAGCATACAGTATCTATTCCAAAATATATAATGTGACTAATAATGAGAGAGCAAAGAGAGAATATTATTGTGGAAATCTCAACATATACAGTGTCAGGAACCATTGTGCAATTCAAAACTCGACAATGCCCAAAACATGTCCAAATTGGGGTCCTTTGGATCTGTGGTTGATTTGGAACATTCAGCCATTCTTTCTTGACAGTGGTGTATCACCTGTGGTCTTCGTGGCTGAGTCTGTGGAGGATGTGTCCTCAGAGTCAGGCCTTAAGTTGACAAGGGGAGTGTCGGGAGACTCCTCTGCTATGACAGAGAATGGGACAACATGGAAGAGGATGGAGAAAGATGGAGAAAAATGTCTTTTCTAGTTGTGTGGTCAGTTGTGTAGAAAGGACTGGACTAAATTTGATATCTGTCTAATATGTCACTCAACCAAAATGTCTTTCTGAAAAAATCATTGTGTAAAACCAGGACAAAAGGGCAGTTGGAAATTGGAAGGACATGGAGCTTTTAATGTAACGACAGAGAATAGAATAATAATAGAATAATAATAGAATAATTATTGTAATAGAATATCATTTTCACACAGCATGATTTAACCTACTATATATCTACTTGTTTTCCCAAACATTATATCTATGGTAGTCATTTATTGGCCCTCCTACATTAGCATGGCAGCTGTTTAATGATGATCTATGTCTTTCTGGTAGCTAAAAACAGCACAATTCCATATATAAATCACCTTGACTCACATAACAGAGTCAACCCTCAGACTGTGTTAATGTTTGCGTTGGCACTAAGGTGGAGTAGACTAAGGCAGAGACTGCCACTACTGTGTAAGAGCACATTTAAAATAATGGATCAAAAGTCTGGGTCTGACTTTAGGTATGAAAAATCTACCCTGAAGTTCTTGGATGCTACATCAAGCAAGAAGGAAAGCCCAAAGTGCCAAAATGCCATAATATATAATAATATACTAATAATTAACAAGGCGATAGAAAGAAATACCTGGATATTTTAAAGGTGAGTCAGTCACAACAGCCGGCTAAGAGGAAAAAAGCAAATATATGTTAAAAGAGATTTTTCGTAACTTATGGTAGCCTAATCATACACCACGCCATACGTGTGGTTTTGGCATCACATTCAGTGCAAATGAGACTATGTTTCCACCTAAATGTGTTTTGAGTATGTTATGTAATCACAAGCCTGTCAGCTGAGCGAGCTAGAGCGTATCTTTTCAAGATAAACATTTCAGACAGGGAGAGGGGACTCACCGGGCTCAGTATTTCCACATCTGCTGGAAAACAGAAAAGAGTGGTAGGTTCATCAGTAGTGAACGTTACTTCTGTTTGAATTAACAGGCACCAGCCAGCGCTGAAATATCAGCCCAAGTTCTCTGACGGGACTTAGAGGTTTTGAGGTCTTTCTTTCTAATAAAACAAAGCTTAGCGCACATTCACTCTCTAAGCCAGACAGAGGATCTTAGAAAATTGTGTAGACTACCGGGCATGGAAAAAAAGCAAATACAAATGGGGATAGATATTTTAGATAATAAAGACAAAAATCCCTAAATATTTATGGAATTGTCTCCCCCCTAATGAATCAAATTGTTGCAGCTATGCCAATAAAGTGTCTCACACATGTAAATGAGGAAGAATAAGCACAAAATAGATGCAGATGTTTGATTGATTATTTTGCCGCTACAATACGCTCTGATGGAAAGTGAACTTCTGCATTCCTGTGACTGTGGATCAAGTCTATATTTATGGAGCTCAAAACATCCTGTTGCTGTTTAGATTTGCACAATAAGCTAATCCATCCTTGTCCCCCTAAAACAAGAATTCCTTTTGTATAACCATACAGGCTACCCAGCATTATTTATGCCAAGGGTTGTGCTAACAATATCAAAGCAGTCAAGTGAATATGATTGTTGGATACCTCCCAGCCTTGGCTGGCTATTACGAGCTGCACATGGACTTGTAACAACAATTCGTCTCTTCACCAATTGGTCTGAACATTTATCAACCTTAAAGTCAACATGGCGAAGATTTAGTGCATAAAAAACTGTTAGTGTAAAGACAATTCTCACCATTCCTGGGTGTCTCTCTGGCAGGGAGCTGCGTGTCTGTGGGAGGGTGAAGTGGCTGTTGTGAAGGAGTGTGTGGGTAAAGGGGCACTTGGTGTGTCTCAGGGTGCAGGGGGTATTGGGGTACCCCTGGGGTCTGTGGGAAGCTGGGATACTGTCGGCCACTAGTCTGCTCTGGCAGGGAGAATGTGGGACTCTCCTCCTCCCAGAATCCTCCTGTGTTACTCAGGTCTTCCTCCTCCCCCAGCTGTCTCAGAGATATCTGCACATCGGCGCGCGAGTAGGTGTATCCATGACCGGCTGGGCAGATCTCCTTGAAATGGTCTGCAAGGGAAGCATGCAAGGGGCAAACAATGAGCCATAGAAAACGTTAACATCATTTTTCCGCCCTCGGGCTCCTAAGCTAACATGAAACGTTGCCAGAGAGTAATTACGGCTCATATTTCTGTCTGGTGTTTCGCAGCAAACCCCTGTGAGCCGTCCGTGTAATACTGTTATGCTGAGCATACTGTGCACTTGACCGTGCACTGTGTAGGAGGAGATAGGGTTGCGTCTGTGACCGTGGAACTAGCTAGCTAGCTGGCAGGCTAGTGACAGCTGTCAGAGAGGGCTACCAGAGCAGGGATTTGAAAGGATTTGGGTGTATCTGACACACTTGCAACAAACAGACACACACACAGACAGAGCCAAGCCAGCAGGGGAAGTGGGGGATCATGTAATACTAGTTGAACTTTGAACTGACTTTTGTAGAAACATGTGAATGAGAGGCTAATGGAGGATTGGCTAGCTAGCTAAAAGGAGGGACGATTGCACCTCTTTATGTTTGAGCCCAACAAACCTCAGCAATGGTGCATCTATTACAAGTGAGACGCACTCTGTCCCCAACCTGACCTGAAACTGAGCAACTCTCTCTCTGAGCAACGAGTCTGGAATATAGATATGGATAATGACAGATATGTGGTCACTCTAAATACATGCATAAATGCAGGAAATAGGCCCGATAGGCTTCTGAATGATGAGTCTAGAGTAGGGGGGGCAGTGCTACATGTGACCAGAACCACATCAGTGTGATTGGAGTGAGGCTGGAATGCAAGTGAATGAGCTACTGTTACCAAATCCTCACCGCTTTGTACGGAACATGGCTCTAACAGCTTGTCAGGCTGAACAAAAGCCAGGGTCCGAGTAATCAGGATTTCTCAGTGTGTGTGCGTGTGTGTGTGTGTGAGCAGCACCAAGGAGGTCTCTCTTTCTGATATCTGATCTATGACAGCCTCTGTGAATTCCTGGCCAGAATGGGCGCTGTATAAAACCCACTCGTTCTCTCTTCACAGACTTTGAAGATTAGATCCGTACAGAAAAAGATGGCAACTACTTCCCATGCTCCCCTTGGCCAAGCCATTCAATCATGTAACTCTGCTGGAAGCATCACTGGCCTATTAGTGGGGTTTCTCTCCAAGGGTTGGTGCGATAACACCATATGATTGACATCTACCATTAGGTTGCCTCCAAAATATGAAAACCTTCTTGCTTTATGCATTTGGTCTTCTTCCATATCAAACAAATTCTGAACTGATTTATGTGTCTTAGAGAGAATTGTGATTGACATTTGTTTTGAGTCACTTGAGGGCTTTCGTTAGCATTGCATACAGTAACATTGCACAAGATTACGTATGGCATTTTGAAATGAAAATGAATCCTTAGAACTAGAAACGTCTGGTTCATCGAGCTCTGAAATGTCATTTTAAAGAGAACGGAGAAGCAGAGAGACTCAAAATGGAGGATACACAGGAACTAGGTGGTGTGGCTGCACGTGTTGGTACCTGTATCTGGCACGGGGCAGCGCTCGCACCCTATGCCCCAAGCTTTGCCCACACGGCTGCAGCAGCAGATCTGCTTGGTGATGTGCTGGGAGAGTGGCAGAGAACAGGAATGCGTGGACAGAGATCTGTAGCACAGGTCTCTCTCGTCTGACACCGCCTTGTCCGCTGAGGAGGGAAAACAGTTGGCCTCCATGATGAATCACCAGGTAACTCGCAACACAATACAATTAAGTCATTTAGATGCATTTATCCAAACTTACAACTTATAGCGGGTATAATGACAAGTGTTAAGGAGCACGTGGGGGTTAGACATCTTGCTCAAGGATGCTTACAGGCAGGCCGGGCATGTCCGGGATAGAACCCAGGACCTGTCAGTTGGCAGTCAACCACCCTTACCACTAACCTACACTATAACGATATGAGGCCCACGATAAGATAGAATCACCATACAGGAGGTTCTGTTATACATGATGCATTGAATGTTTATCATTTGAGATACCTGTACATAACAATGTTTCAGTAAACCACTCTTTTCATGAAGGGCGTCTACTTTAAAACACTACACTAACATTAACACTAACAGGATTTGTGAAGTAATAGCAATTTACTGTCACATACTGGAAAAATGTAAATGTGCAGTAAAAAAATTATTATTTGTTACTTTCCATATCGACTGATTGATGATATCACTTCTATCCTATCAGCATCACAGTCATTTATACTGTATCAGTACTCACACACACAGTGGCTCCTGGCAGGGTCCAGCATATAGCCTGGCTTACAGGTGCACCTGTAGCTCCCCTTGCTGTTGATGCACTCTGCGTTCTTACAGAGCCCAGGCATCAGGCACTCGTTGATGTCTGTAGAATGACGCAGCATTACAATCATGCAGTATCTATACTACAGTGCTCCTAAAAGAGTCCGAATCACATTAAACCTGCTTGGACTCCCTGTAATGTTTACACATACATGTAAAATACATTGTGTAGTGTAGTGTAGTGTGGTGCTGTAAATGGCGTTTTAATGCGCATACATCATCGTGCTGCTGATTGTATCTTGAGAAAGGGGCCACCAGCTGTGTGTTGATGCAATATCATTTGCTATCACTTTACAGAATGTCAAGCCGGGACATGAGAAATACCCATGCATTGCAAATCATAACACATACAAATGTTTTACCCTTTGAAAACATTTACCAAACATTTACAAAAATGTGGTCCATTATGACAAACTGTATGTTGAATGGTACAGTATGTGGAAGGTTTTAGAGCATTCATTTTGTTTCTTGAATAATGGGCTATTAGTGTGTCCATGGTGTAAGTATTTTTAAATTAGACATAGTGCTTCTTTGCCTAGTCCAAACTGTGTGCTAGATTAATGGTTTGGTGAGGGGTGTTTGCTTATTGCACTATTAAACAACAGTTCCTGGCACACTGAGCTAAACAGAGGTAAGCTAGGTTGTTAGCACCTAGTTGGCTGTGCCAGTCAAGACCGTGGGAGGACATATTTCAGGCATTAGTCATGCCAGCACACTGGGCCTAGGCACAGTTTGTTGCTGTACTGCATTAAACAAAGAGTAAATCATTAGGCCCTTTCCCTGGTACTGTGACGGCTAGAACCTGACAGTCTGCCACCACAGATTTTCCCAATTCGAATTAATCTGCTCGTTTTGTTGCTTTGCTTCCTGCTGGAAAAAGTGAGCTTATAAGGGAAGGGATTGAGTCTGATAAATACTGGGACTGACCCAACTCAAGGGAGTGACTCAGCGCTTCATTTTCTTGTCTTTCCTCACCCTTTCTCTTTCTCCCTTACTAGTGCTGCACTTTCTCTCTCTCTCTCTCTGTAAGGTACTATGTGCCTTTAGAGGATTTGGGCTAAAACGGAGGAATCAGCTCAAGGCTAAGATGACCCTCTAGCGACCCTCCCCTCAGCCATAACATTTGTGACACTGTAAACACTGCTGGTTTCACTGTCATAAAAAATGGCTTGTCATGTGCCACATAAAAGAGGTGCATGATATGACTGTCATGTCTGTCTACAATATGAGCAACTAGGTTCTCTAGGGGAAACCAGTAACTTGGAATAGAATAAATCATATTTTATAGACATTCATACACCAATACATCCATTGATAAAACACAAATCAGATTAAAAAGAAACAAAATGAATTGAGGGAGAATAGTTATTGGGTACATTTTCATTTTGGGTTAACTATTTCTTTAAATAGCAGGCTATCTGGTCAGAGTTCAGGTTACCCTTGGGCTCAGCCTTCATCACATGGGGTCTTTAATCCACGGTTCGCTTGAGTCCAAGATTAGTGTTATTTATTGCTACAGTCTGCTGGTCGGAATTGAAACTGACTTCCATGATGACCTGTCATGACCAGCACCAATCTCAACACCTACTTCAACTTTATGGTTGATTGCTCACAGACAAACAGCCTCTGTTCCATCTCTGGCCCGAGACGGAAACCATAGAAACCCATCATGACCCATAGCACAGTTTGGTCGTTTTTACGATGATGTCACTGTATCCAATGTGTCCCCAACTGTGCTTAAAGTGACAGCTTGTCGGCTCTGACTATAAATGACCCAAATGTTTCTGCACTCCTTGGGAAATCTTGATCTACATACTGTACACACCAGCAGGTATTATTTATGAACATTATAAAGCAAATTGCCAGCATACGGCTTTATGAGTAATGCCAAAGTGTGTTTGCTGTATGGCCAAAGGGAGTACATGTGTATGAATTTCACTCTCATAAACTTGTTACTTTCAAAGTCTTACATCAGGCACTTAGTATAACTCATTGGGCAATCAAAATAGTAAATTATTATTTTCTAAATCCTGGTAAACTTTTAAAGAAAGAGAGAAACATTGTTTCTTGATAACCAGTTATTGGGCAGTTCCACAAATGGCTGTGTTCTTCCAAAAAAACACAGTTTAGGAGTTGATCTCGAGCCAATGGTCTATGTATTACTTAAGATGGTTAATCTCACTGCAGTAATGTGTGTGATATATGTATTAAGAGCTTCACAATGTGGTGACTGGGAGAACTATTCTTTGAAATGGTGAGAGTTTGAGCTGCACCCTGTGGGGGTGTTTCAAGAAAAAGAGCCGTCTCTCTGAAGTCAGAAATTAACATGTAGCTTTGAAGGAATGCCTTATCTTGGTTTGAATGTCACAGGCCACAGGGGACAGAACAGAAAGAGACATACAAGTGAGATAAAGGAGATGAGGTAAGTTCTGCTCTGTTCCATTAAAGGACAGTGCAGACAGCTCAGGCTAGGTGCCATGGTTGGGTGGGCTGGACACCATCCTGATAATAATGACAGAATCCCAGAAGAAGAAGAAAAAAATCCTTGCCTTCTTGGCTGTTGTTCTGAGGGCTCAAAATTAAAAATAATTTTGGGGAAAGAAGAAGCAGCTGAATGGGGCCGAGACTTTGATGTTGGTCAGTAAATAGTGTGGGTAGCCTAACTGTCAGCCTTGCTTTTGGGAACTCAAGAAATTAGCAACTCAAAGTAAGAAACATCTTGAAGCGATCATAAAACATAAGCATGAATGAAAGAAAGATAAATTACCGACTTTGACGGCAATGCTTTTTTGACACCATTTTGGAAAACAGCAAAGTGCGTCCATATAATTTTTGTACTGAAAAACTATGTAAAACTAAATAATTCCCATTTTAACATAACCTTGCATCTCCGTGCTATCTATGAGAAAATCAACAGGCCATTTGCCTGTGCAGATTTAGAATCTTGAACTTGCTGAATAAATGGACAAGAACTGTCATTAAAGTATCAATATACTTTAATGACAGTTCTTGTCCATTTATTGTGAGTTATATTGTTGTTTTGCATTGGCTTCAATAAGCATGAGCACTCATCAGGATAATTTATCAAGTCACTGGGTACCATGACGTACTCATAAATCTTAGCTATCATACAGTACATAGACTTGAGAACATGTCATTACTTTATATACAAATTAGGCAATGTAGAAATAGTTTTGCTTTTGTCATTTATATTTAAGGTCAAGGTTTATTCCAGTGTAATATTGGATCGGATGTCGTCGGAGGCTATTGTGGGTGGGTTTCCTAAATAAAGCTTCACTCAAAATGTCTGAGAGCCACATGTACCATAACAGCCTGTTATGGTACAGCCTGCTGCACCATTTGTCGCACAGAACCTGACAGACCAATTAAATCGGCAACCACAGGGCTTACTGGCTGCTGAACTCTGACCCTAGACAGGTCTAATTGTAGTCTTGACCTGGTTCCCATGGGGTCCGGAAAATCTTTATGGTGCCCAGAGGCATACATGTATGCACAAAAAGGTATGGAAAGTGTACTACAGTATAACAGCCCAGACATGAAACTTTAGTGGATGTTTTGTAAATTATGTTGCATATTTTTGGGCAGACTTCCTATTAAGGGATGAATCACTTAAATCACTTAAAAAAATTAAACCTTACCTTGACAGTGTGTCAGGTTCATCCTTTTGTAACCTTTGGGACATTCAACTTGTCCATTTGAGATCACTGCATATGCTAGAGAAAAAGAAAACGGAAAAGAAACGGTTAAGTAAGTGAGTAAAATGAACCCAAAAGGCCTTACTTTAGTTTCAACACTGCATTGTAGTGATAGCAGATTAAGAAACAGAGCTCAGGTTTAGGAGGAGAACATATAACTTGCAGATGTGAACATCTTGGCAGGGGGAAACATGAGGGGACCCACAGCTGGGCCCAGTGGGACACCAGAGTGAGTCGACGTAAATGGATCCCCATCGACCACATTTACAAGATAGCATTGCCACCCAGCAGACTATAACAATAATGCTTAACGTCATTTATAATTATAATACGTACACATATTCCCATCCCCAGAGATATGTAGAGAAAGAGTATACAGTATATTATAAATATTTTGGAGAAGCACATGTCAGAGCCATGACTTTCGTCCAACATTGTAAAAATCGACTTAAACTATAATGCTATAACTATATGTGCTATATGTGCTAAAGTAATAAAGCTCATACTGAGGGAGCAATTTAGAGGTTCACAAGTGTTACACTAAATGTGTCTGTTAAAGTCCCAATGTGACCATACACTCAGTGACAGAGGCCTGAAAACATGATGTCATTACTCATTCAGCACCCAGTCAGGCCCCTGTTTGCTCCATTAATTGTGTAGAAGAGGAAAGTAGAAGCGTAGAGGTCACTATGACTATCAGGAAGTGTGTGTGTGTGTGTTTGTGTGTGTGTGTGTGTGTGCTTGTGTGTGTGTGTGTGTGTGTTTGTGTGTGTGTGTGTGTGTACAGTATGCCTGTACGCATAGAGAGTGGGCGTGATAGAGAGAGGGTGTAAACAGACCCGAATTCCGAGGGGAAACGGGGAGATTTGTCATTGATCTTTACACGCAACCATACACCGAGATGAACGCTCTTGCCTCACATCACTGAAACGCTGCTGCAACAGCCTCCACATTTCCCACAGACAGCACATCTACACACTCACAGTTTGAGACTGCCTGAACTCAATTGCCACCCTGACACAGAGGTGAAACAGAGGAAAAGCACACAAGAGCTGCAGTTTAAAACGTGAGTCAAAGCACTGCCAGCAAAGAAAACACTTTCTTCCCCTGGCAGAGCTGTGCAGGAAAGGGAGGTGCATTGCGTAGTGTTCATGACCGGAGCTCCACCAGACAGGCCGGACTGTTGATCTCTTTTTTGATTGACAGGGAACTAGAGACTGAGGTGGCTGGCTGTCTGGAAGGCTGACAGACAGGATCAGACAAGAGGCTCTCACATATACAGCATAGACACCAATGTAAACCCAACCGCCATCTGCCCTCCTAGCTCACCAGACACCAAAAGCAATAGCACAAAGTCTCCGGTCCTGCTCCATTACTTGTTTGAGAAGCTCGTCATTTATTTTCTTTCTCCGTCCTACACAGGTGACAAGCTGTTAATTGCAGAGAATAATGGACTTCCCAAAAGGGTCTTCGGGAGTTCAGTGACCCTCAATGAGAACAGGATTCCGGTTACAGTGAGACCCGTACATGTATGGTCAACAGAGAAACCCACAAATGTGCTGTGATTTCACCAATAATGTCAGGAATGTCTGCCTCATTTAGGCATCCTCTAAGCTAAGTTATGTTTTGGTCCTGCTGTGACTCAGTGGACCAAGCAAGGTCGAGGTACCTGAGGCTTGACAGAGCAGAAATGGGTCAGACCAAAGGGAGCTCCCCTGCCATGCAAAGATGGGGCGTGGTGGGTGGATAATTGTGTCACAGCGACGCCTCTGTTCCTGTCTGCCTGCCTCACCCTTCTCTTCACCTTCCTAATCCTCTTGCAAGGTTTCAGAGTAATGAGCTGTTTTGGTAGGGCAGTGAGCAGGTTCTCCTGCAGGAATGGGATCAGGAAAACTCTGGCCTAAATGACGGCAGGGCACACATGCCAAGGAAAACCCAGCGGGAGGGGTGGGGGTGGGGAGGGGTTCCCGATTAAGCTTATTAACGGAGAGAGGAGAGACCCCTTGAAGCAAGCACTTGCTCAGGCATTGGGCCTGAGAAACAGCAGTTTGAATCTTCTCTTGGTCCAGAAAGAGGATGTTCCATGAATGTGGATCTGCTTCATTCGCCAAGTACATTTTTGACTTGGTGAGGCTGGTGCACTTCAATAAACACAGACAGACAAAAACAAGGACCAATATACCTGATAGCTACAGAGACACAAAATGCCACACAAACACACACACACACACACGATTTCAACTTCTTTAATATAGGATCTGATTTGGCAGATTGCGTGGGTTCCTGAACAGGACAGGGCTTGTCGTCAGCTATGAAAGCAGTGGCATGGAAGAGCGATCTCGGGGCTTCCCATCATTAGCGTCCCCCTTGCTCACATTGAGCAAAGACCCTGGCCTGTAGCAAGACAGTGGGCTTCCAATTGTCCCTTATCCATTTAGTCCTGTTTACCAAGACTTTGTCAATACAGCCAATGGCTTTGTGTATGATTCCACCCCCCACCAAAGTATAATTTGTGTTCTTGGAACGTCTAGGTTGGTGGCACTGTCCTAATTTGAAGTCTACATAAACAGCAATTGAAGCGCCCTTCACTGATGCAACAGTCAACATGGTTCCAAGCCGAGCATTAGTGAGAGAACTCAGTGAAAGGGGAGCTTATGCAAAATGAGTGAGAAAGTAAAGAAAGAGGAATTGGGGAGTGGAGTGTCAATTTGGTTTCACTGCTGGAGACAAATCTTTAATTGGTAATTTAGCGCAATTATTCTGTGGACCACCCGGCTTGGGGGTTGCTCTCCTAAACCCATTGAGACGCCTGATGGGCCCATCAGTCACAAGCTAGGAGCCACACACCAGCGTCCCTGGGGATCTGCCTGGGAGTCGGTCCTGGCCTCATTCAGTTAGCTGACTGGGGAACCTGGGGACGTGGGGGGGGGGGGCTAAAAGGAGAGAGGTGGATGCAGGCCATGGGAAAGGGGAAAGGGACACAGACTCTCTCTCTCCATTCCGCCGGGGGCTGCTCTATAGGAGAACACCACCGCCGCCCGAGCCAGACCCGAGACCACTTCTATCAAGTCATTTGCTTTATGACAAACTGGTGCCGTTTGAGAGGAAACCAGGGGTGAAGAGGACACTTTAATCTTGTCGAGATTACACCATGACAAAGCCATCACCCCTTGCGCTACCCTACACCAGCGGTTGATTGGAACATACAGCTTAAAGGGGAAAATGCTTTACGAAAAAGAACATCTCCTTGGCACGCATCACATTTGCCAATCCATGGACCATTGCATGGTCCATGTTACAGGACATGCAAATCCCCCTGCCACTCAGAACGTACAGCGGCACGGGCCTTATGTCAACACCCTCCTCATGACACAGACATACAAACACACAGACCCCGGCTAACATTTACTCTCTCACAAGTCATTCATAGCATCTATGATGTTATACTGTATATTCAATCATTTTTATTACACAGCAATTCCATAATGCAAGTGACGCATCAACGAAAGCATTTTTGATGAGGTAATTAATACATGTTTCTGCTTTATCAAACCCTTATTTCATGACTCACCTTATTTTACATCTCTGTTGGTAGTTTGACAGATTCCATGTAAGTATTTCTTGAACATGCTGATGCTGATTCATGCAGCGTAGCTACATGTAGGAACACACATTCAAAACAGACTCGCATTCCTATCCCATAATCTCTCGCTCTCTGTAGAATACTCTACCCTTGGTGCCGACGCCAAAAGATGACATGGCATGGCACGTACTGCATAAACTAACCACTTGGCATGCGTTCTGTTAAGCCATGCCCACAAGTTTCATATCCCAGTGCCTCCAACTAAGCCATGGGACGGATACATGTATTCCCAGAGGGGTTGTGTCAGCCTAGGCCTTACCAGCCACACTGCAATCCAGATAATAAATGACATCACTCTAGCTGTGGCGGGATAAAGCTGCGTCAACATCAATGAATCACTTTGGAGTGACGTCTCCATCTAATCACCACGAGGACTCACGGTGGCATGGAAACGCTGGCGTGCATCAGTGCATTCTGTTCTGCTGCTGCTTCTGCTCTGAGATAAAGCCATGGCATCTCTGGTTCCCGTTGGGTCATTAACGGATGTTGGATCAGCACTAATAAAAAAAGAATAGCTCAAGCTTTGGCCCCCAAGATGAATGTCGTATTACATGTCTGAGGAAGAATGAGTTCATGCGGGTGAACCAGGCCCCCCTCCCTCATTTAATGTTACAGAGAGCGAGAATGAGGGAGTGAAAGTCCAGCCGTCATAGGGGTGAAGTGGAGCAGGGGACAGGACAAGGACTGATAAATTAGTGACATCATCAGGACCTCGTTGGCCCAGGGTGATAGTGTTGGTAGAAGCCAAGGCTCCTGTGGGTGTGGTTATTTATTCAGGCCCCACGGGACCTTTGGTCTGGCTCCCTGGGAAGCATCTCAGCATCGCAGAGTAGGGAGAGACACAGGCCCAGCAATGAAAGATGAGGAGATGACTTGCTTATGGAATTCCATTAGCTGTGAAATAACACAGCTAGGGAGGGGCTACAAACTAGGCCAGCTATACAGTGTCAGTCACAATATATTGTCAGCAAGTCAATACCAGAACGATCAAAAAGGTCAGATTCAGGGCACAGCAGAAGATCCTTGCATGTGATATGGCTTCCCAGAAACCCAGAAATTACATTATTGATTAAATAAATCCTGAATAAACGCTAGAATGGAACAACACTAGTCTGTTAGATGACCTGATTTTTAAAGGAGGGGCATGCGCTCTCAGCGTTTCAAACCAAAACAACAATGTTTTTGTAATGCTGGTTTTGACCACAAGGGTGATTCCAGACACAAATGGAGGAGTGTACCTTTAAAGATAAGGTTCTTCTAAATCATAGAAAGGATTACTTATAAAGAGCTACAGGTAGGTTCAGTTTTAGTTTTTTTACTTTTTTTAGTTCAGGTTTTTCAGAACCAGTGAAACAGTTAATGGCCTGTTTCCATAATTTCCACATACTGTATACTCCTTCCTCCTGCCTCAACCAATCCATGGTTGTCCACAGGATGTGAGGACAAGCTTAATTAACTCCAGTCTGCTGCCATCAGAAAACACAGTTCAAGATCTATGCTGAAATCCATTCAGTATCTGTGGCGCTAACTTTTATCCCCTGAGACAAACAGATTCAGGATGAAGCCTTTCTATTTGATCTGGATTTGATTATGGGCCTGGAATGTTCCTTATGTGAGTGCTAAGGACACTCGATCCTATAGGGCTGCACGGTTATGATAAATAAGTAATGTTACCACTTGGTGCAATGCCTTGCTTTAGTCCAGAGAGACGCACAATACAGCTTCCATTCCAAAAGCACAATTGTATTAGTTTAATATCAATATCATACAATGTGTTACTTGTACTGAATATTTAACTATACAATCCGACGTAGCTTTCATTGGATGTAATGAAGTCAATTTAGAGGGGTTTCATAAAATGAGACTCTCCCAAGCCTTTCTACACAAACTGGCCTGTTAAAAGTTAAAGCAGTTAAAGTCTGGTCACACTGGCATCCTCTTCAGATTCAATAAAGTGCTTCTCCAGCTGCCGACGGAAGCAGCCCTGCTTGTTCTCAGTCAACCAGCCATAAACTGACCAGTGGAAGTGTCATACCCCAAAACAGCAAACTGGCCTTTCAGGATGTCATTATCACATACTCAACAACAGAAACAGGATACTCTTTTAAAGTTAACTTTCCCCTAGGTGGCACGCCTTCAATAGATCCAGCCTCAAAGAAATGAACAGAATGCCGTTATGGTTCAGTGGCCGTGTTTATTGCACTACACAGTATGCTGCCCGTCTGGGTTAAGAAGGAACTGAACTCCTTATTTAAAAACAAAAAACAAAAAGCCCTCCATCAAAGACTTCTGTGATTAATGTGAGGCATACTGTACAGTATACTGTGTACATTATTTACTCAGCAGTTTTCTTGTCATTTTCTCCCTCAAGCCCCCTCTTTTCATTCTCCCCATCTTTTCTTGCCTGCCTGCGTGTGACCTCAGAACCTGGGCCCCCCAAACAACGACAAGAATGAGCGAATGGAGTGCACGCTCCCAAACTTCAAAGAAGGAAGGCGAGGAGAACATCTGGGAGCTAAAGGGATTCCTGCTGGGGACTCCAGAGAATCTGGCGCACCAAGGGGGAGGGGGAGAGAGAGCGAGAGAGAGCGAGAGAGAGCGAGAGAGAGTGAGAGAGAGCGAGAGAGAGCGAGAGAGAGCGAGAGAGAGAGAGCAGGGGGTGGTGTGGGTGTGGATGGGCGCCTGTGATGGATGGAGGAGACGGAGAGCAACGGCGTCTGCGTTTGATTAAGCTCCGGCCGTATGTTAAACAGAGAATAAGTCATGGCAGCAAGCTGTGACAGCCAATTGACATCTCTCACTGCCAGGCATGTCCCTAATAGGATTAAGGGCGCTGACACAGAACTAAGGGCAGAGTGTCCTCATGAACCACCAGCGCTGCTCCCTGCGGGGCTTCAAAAACAATTCCTGGACGGGCCCCTGGGGAATCAGTCACTTCAATACAACAACACAGCGCTGCCAGGAGTATAGTGATGGTCTCCTGCCTCGACGCGAGGCTGCACCACCCAGACAGCTAGCGGCTGTATAACCTGCCGGCTGCTGTTTTTCAAAACTACCGCAGCCCCGCTGGGAAATAGGTTGAAGCCCACGAATACTCATTTCCCTGCGGTTTAAAGGGCCACATCGCGCGCACTCTGCCCGCAGGCTGGGTGGCACGCCTGCCAGACTCTCATCTTTATGCTAAATGTGTTTTTATTTGGTTTCCTGTTTTGTTTTATATGGAAGTGAAAACCACTTTTTACAACGGTGTGGATGGGCAGTCACGCATCTGACTGGTCTAAGGGAGAATGACTAATGAACAACACCAAGTACTAAGATTAAGGTTAGGGTTAGGTTATTATTAAGCATCAGAACCGCTCAAAGTCTGAATCTGAATAAAGTCATGTATCGGAAACAGTGTTATACCAACTGTGTTAGTCTGGAGGTCTTACCTGGTTTGCTGGGACACTTTTGGCACTTGTTGAGACCCCAGGAGGCACCCACACTTCCACAGCAATCGTCCTGTTTGGTTAAGCCTGGCAGAGGCTTCCCGCACTACAACAATACACATCTGTGTTAAATCCGAGAATGAGTCTAGAGAATTACTTCTTTTAATGTGTGATTGTGCACAAATATAGTCCCTGGATGTGCGTGCACCTATCTGTAAGGACACAGTGAACCAGACACATCTGAGACCGGTAAGTCTGAGGACCACATATACACGGAGGCTCTGAAATAGCTACAGTACACTCCTGGCACGTCTCATTAAGGAGCTTAGCTAATTGTGAAGAGATTTTTATCAAACCTCGCTTACTGGGGTTTTGGCAAATGGAGATTTATGAAACTCTGAAAGTAACAGAGGGGACATTTTTCTGCGGAACAACAAACTGGCATGCTGGCAGAAACAGGGGGGAAAACTGGAGGCAGTTTCTTTCTGGGGGCGTTCTACAGGGTTCTAAAAAACGACGTAATAATGACCTGACACTTTATATTCCGATCGCTCCATGAGATCAAAGCAGGGGAAAATGGGAGTGAAGACTCCAATAGATAACACTGGCAGAAAACATCTCGCTGGACCAGTGTGTTGTTGAGACTAGAACATATGGCGGACCAGCAGGAAAACACAGTGTAGCCTCACAACAGATGCTCAATTACACTTTAAATGAACTCCCACGCAGGTCTCTTTTCCACCTTTACCCCTTCTCAGTTTGTCTTCCTTTCTGTGTGGCTGGAAATTATCCTGGCCAGGGTACAGTGCTGTACATACCACACCATACCCATTGTGTGAAAAAGCCTCTGTTGTGATAGGTGGGATAACAGGGTGGACGAAGAGCTTAGCCTCTTGTCTTCCCAGCTCTTCCTAACTCATAACATGCCTGTGTGGGGAGCTGCTGGAACATGAGATGACCAGTCTGCTCAGGGCTCATAAATCCTGGGCAACATAAATTAGAGCCGCAGGCCCACTTCCTGTAGGAGATGGCAGCCATGAAAGAGTCAGACAGCGATGGGAGGTTACGTTGCCGTTGAGGTAATATGGCACTAAACTCGTCCGGTCTTAACCCTCCACTAGGGCAGGACACACCAGGTGGCATGGGTTAGGTCATTAAGACGTTACCACGTTTTGCTTTGCACTGTATGTACCTGTCCATTAATGGTCTCCTGAAAACATCTTCCCATGTATCCATTCTGGCGAAGTTGGGGTCTGCTGTTCCCATGAGAGGGCGGGGTTCCATTGTTGTGGTCACCGGTGTGTCCATTCTCATTGCCATTCCCCATTTCAAGCTGGGAACGCTGCTGGACAGAGTGAGCCCCATCGATGGTGGTGGGTCTCTGGCCGGGTTTGACCCTGGCGACCTGGTGGACGTGGACCTCAGCCTCCGGAGGGTGTTGGATGTGGACATTGACCAGAGACGGGTGGAGAGAAGCTGAGGGAGTAGAGCAGTTTACAGTGTATAGTTTACTGTTTAAAGTTTCATGTTATGAATAATGAGAGCTGCAGTGTCTTCAGCCAACAGATGAGAAGTGTATACACGTACTGCACTTTGAGACGTATCAACAAACAACCTAAACAAGCTTGTTCCCAGCAAGCTTGAGTTCATAGTTCGTTATTAAGTAGAACTGGGAAATTCCCAGTAGGGCAGCGGCTACTAAGATTCAACACAACGATAACACAAGAAACCAACTGTATTTTAATGTCTGGTTTAAATCATTTCATTTCCAAAACCCAAGAACAAATTTAACTGAGGAGTTGAAGGAGATGTTGCAATGTGAAGAATGAGCTCCTTTGTCTGTCGTGACATTGTCAAAGCGTCTATCTTCAGGGTGTGCCACGACTTTTTCCTGGAAACCTGACCCACTGTTCCCCTGTGTAAAATCCTTGCCGCATGAGCCGAGGTGATGGTGCATTATGTGGTGTGATAGGCTCATCAACGTAAGGCTAATCAAAGAGAACTGGACACAGACAGGAGAGAGTCTATAAGATGACAACTATGTAAATAGTGGTTCTGAAATTAAATTATACTGTTAGAGTGGGGTCTAGAAGTATTTTGAATGGAATTCAGTGAAACAGGGGACCGGGTTTCTGCTTCTACTTAATGTTAGACTGACAGCGCAATAAAAAGCTGACTAAATAAAGAAATAAAGAGACCAGGGAGATGAAAAATGAGCAAAACTCTCCCTTTTATATTGCTTTTCCTAGAAGCATTTGGTGGAGTTGGGAATAAACATACTCTGTTTCTAATGTCCAAAGATGTTGATAAAAGCAGCCCTGTGTGAATAATACGGGGACTCTGAGTCACCGATGACATAGTCATCCTAAAATAGATGATGTTCTCCTCTAGAGGAGTAAAAGATATACACAGTAAATAAGCTGTTACATGTCAAGAAATATACTTGTGTACATTCAAATAAAACCAACGCAAGGGCCCGATGAGCTCAGTGCTAAACAGAAGGAAGAGGCTTCAGCAGAAATAAAGAAAATAAGTCAGTGGGAGGCCCATAAGCACCAGACGATCACCTTGCTGATTGGAGAGCGGCAGGGTGTACATGGAGTGGGACAGGGAGTTGGACCCCGATTGGCTGGCGTCCTTACGGCCATGGGCGCCAGTCCTGGCAGGAGACTGGACCGGGAGGTGGCAAAACTTCCCCGTGGAGTTCGACGGGCACCAGCACTGGTCCCTGCCGATGCAGCGTCCGCCATTAAGACAGGGAATCTGACAGAAGACTGCAGAGGAGAGAGAGAGAGAGAGAGAGAGAGAGAGAGAGCTTTAGAGAGAGAGCGTGGTGTGCAGTGGGGGCATAAATGGGTCATTACCCGTATGCGGGCATTCGTTAGTGCACGCAAGCAACCGCTTTTAATTGCGTTGATTTACGCATCCTTCTACACGGAAGCCTGCAGTGGTAATGAGAAACAGAAGAGGGGAGTCCTAATAGGAAGAGTGTGCGCCGAGGCGCTGAGGTTCGCAAATGGTTAGTAATGGTCGTGCGAGAATGTCTCCCTCCTCTACCGCAGCCAGACACCTCATTCCACATGACGTATAAGGTTCAGCTTTGCCCTGAGGACCGAGGTTGCACCCCCACCCCCCCATGCCACACCCCCTTGGTTGGCAGAACTTACTTACTTACTTATTTACACGCAAAGCAATGATTCGTCATGCAATACATTACAAATAACAAGCGTATGCATTCGTGTATGAAACGC
>JAOEHI010023082.1:34133-94706 GCA_025447815.1 Percopsis transmontana
CTTATTTACACGCAAAGCAATGATTCGTCATGCAATACATTACAAATAACAAGCGTATGCATTCGTGTATGAAACGCAGACGTTAAGACAATTTTTTTTGTTGAAAATATCCCAAGGTCACGCATCACATCAAAGGAAGGGCTCACGAGTAGATAAGTAAATTAATTACCAAACGTCTTTCGTTCAGTTTGATTTATGTTCTGTAGTCTACCATTGGAGAGAGAGAGAGAGAGAGAGAGAGAGAGAGAGAGAGAGTGGGACCAAGACAGACCGAGGGTAGTATTGGCCAGATGGTGTCGTTTGCAGACCCTTTTCATTGGCCTTCTGTTAAGCAGGGGGTGTGGGCTGCCAGCCCACTGCCCTAAATACCTACTGTCCTCGACAGAACCCCCCTCGGACCCGACCTCACATAACTCAAAACTTCAAAGACCTTCGGATGAAAAATCTATAGCCTACAACCGAGGCCAATGTTTCCAAGTGTATTGGTTAAATACACATTACAACACAGCAGCCATGAATGGCAATGAAATGCTTGGCTGTAGTGCCCACTTGACACAATGAATCAGCACTATTCAGGGTCACAGAGGGGGAGGCCTGCTTCAGCTGCCATCAGCTGCACCACACAACTCTGATACTGCACCTTGGCGAGGAACTCCGCTATGAAAACCCACCCCAGAGACAGAGACAGCAACAAGGGGACAGAGGGTATGAAGCTCTTGTCAAATGACATTACTGACAGTAAGACTGAAGGGGGCAGGGAGGGAATTAGCACGTTACAAAAGTAAATAAAAGTTAGAAACATAAGTCATAATAATAATAGTATACTCAAGAAAAATGAATGTAGAACAATATAACTAATACCTAGGAATGAATTTAGAATTGAGATTTAGAGAAGAAAAGCCGCAGGGAAGAATATTGAGAAATATTGAGGAAAGCTCCGGATTCAGTGGCCAGACGCACAGGAAGGCCTGCTGTGATTAGACATGCTGGCTAAATTATCAGGTCTGAGAGGCTATTAATTCCTCTCAATCTGGGACGCAGGCCTGCGCTGGTCTGTCTCAGCCTGGGTCCCCCCCCCCCCCGGCCGCATGGGGCAGGAACTATTCTTAGATAACAGCTTACTGCAGCCCCCTTGGACCCCTCTGCTCTCTGTCTATCTGTCTGTCTGCCTAACACCCTCTAACACCCCCACCCACAATCCCCCCATCCCAACACACACACACACACACACACACACACACACACTTCTCACTCAATAAAGGAACTTCGAAACCATCTAATAGAAGCTTTTAAGTGCTGTACACAGAGTGAGTACCAGGGGAGCCTGTTATAATGATCCAGCCAGCCAGATTTTACTGCGCTGCGTCGGGAACATAACAAGCGCATGAGATAACTGTTTGCTGTCCACTCGACATTCCTCGACGAGCGCGCACGGCGAGCAACGGCAACGAGATGCCAGCTCGGCCCGGGCCTGCGCTTAACACGCTCTTTAACACGTACTTCGCATAATGGAGCGGAGATTTCCACAGAATAAAACGGCATTTTAAAAACAAATTGCGGCGCAGGAAGGAGGCGGAGGTGCCAGGAATGTAATCTCGCCGAGCAGCGCTGCCAGTGTTTGGAATATCTAAAACGCGTTCCAAAGACCCATTACTGGGCCCATAAATCTCTAACAACAACCTGTTTCTATATATTCATAGCTCAGTGCTTACAAGTGGGGAGGGCAGAGGCATCACATTGTACATGGGCGTAATGTGGCAGTGTATTCTTGTAGGCATGCTCACAACGTCACTGCTGTGAATGGACAGGTATTAGCATGTGTGTGTGTGTGTGTGTGTGTGCAGTAGCTGTACAGTATGTGCACCAATTAACAGCAGCCTTAGCTGAAGAATATCAAACCTAATGAGAAGATGAGTGGGCATTAGAAGGCAGCCCCCCCCCCCCCCAACCACCCACCCACACACACCCACACACACACACACACCCAACCCCACACCATCCGCCTCCAAATGGACACCCCACTCCCGGTCCCCATGCGAGTGCGAGGCAAAGCGCCCCTGATAAATGGCAGGTTTAATGTAATCCCTATAAACTCTGCGCTCACGCTGGCACTCTTTCTCTCGGCCGGACCTCCCGCCCGCTCTTTCATTAGTCCTCGCTCGCCCGGGGAGCGCGGTCAATGGTTAACAGCGGGGCCGACGGCGAGGTGCGGACCACAGCCACCCAGGGCCGAGCACTGGGAGCGTGGGACCAATGGCTTTATACTTTATGTGTGTGTGTGTGGGGGGGGGGGGGATCATCCCCCTTTTTTACTTTTTTACAGAGCCTGCTTTTACTCTGTTCTCCCCCGTCTTCGCCTATTTCCCTCTCCCTCTCCCTCGCTCCTTCTGACGGTGAGAACCCCGCCATAGCTCTCAGCTTTGATCTCCTCAACTTCACCTTCTCTCCAGCCGCGTATTCACCGTTTTGTCAGGCCTCAGGCCATTTAAGAGAGAATATGAGAGCCGAATGGAGACGCAAAGCAAGCGAGAGCATTTGAAAGACACACAAGAAGGAGCGAGAAAGAGCGAGAGAGACAGAGAGAGAGAGAGAGAGAGAGAGAGAGAGAGAGAGAGAGAGAGAGAGAGTGAGAACCAAACCTCACAGCCCGAGCAGTAAGACCTACAGCGAGCGCTCCACAGCGGCGGCTATAGGGGTCGACACTCACAGAGTCGGAAGCCCTGGTCCTTGGGCTGCTGCTGCTGCTGCTGCTGCTGCTGCTGCTGCTGCTGCTGCTGCTGGTTCTCGCTGAACACCGTCGTGGTGTCTCCCCTCTCGCAGCTGTTGTGGCACCGGCCGCCGCTGCTGCACACCCGGCGACACAGCATGGGCGTGAACACGATCTTGATGCGGTCCAGGCTGGACGTGAGGTTGGCCCCTGGGAGAGACACACACACCTGGGTGAGAAGCAGCAGCGGTAGAGACCATACAAACTGCATCCTTCCACACAAACTCCCTCGTCTGACTCAAGGGGAGGTTTATAAGAGTCCGCCTGGAGCACGCGCGTGCCAGCGGCTGGGCAGTGGCCCGCCACGAGCCGAGAGAGAGAGAGAGAGAGAGAGAGAGATGCGCCATAGGCCAGCCGAAGGCGGGAGGAGAGAGAGAACGCTTTTAACCGTCGGGCGAGGCTCCAAGCCCTTTATCTGGTGTTTTGGACATGTGCATGTGTGAGTGAGACAAAGAGAGCATGAGTGTGAGTCAAACTTGTGCAACAGAGAGGGGGTGGGGGAGCCGCAGAAGGGTAGAAAACAAGAGAGAGCTGGACGGCGAACAGCTGTGTCTGCTGCCTGATGCCTAGTGGATGGGGGGGGGGGGGGGGGGGGGAGATGAAGTTGCAGAAAAAAAACACACTGAAATTTGGAAGGGCAAGGTCGTGTTCCATGGTGGTGTTCTATCGTCCACTAGAGCTGAAAGAGATATCAGAGACGACATATAACAAATTGTGTCTGACGGCCTTTTTCGAATAGAACTGTATTTCACACAAAAAGCCTGGAGAGGCCTGAAGGCAGAATAAGTCGTGCACCAGGCGTGCACTCTCTTCCTGTAATTGTTTTGTTTGTTGACCGCAAAAGAAATGCTCCAATTACCCAGATTCCAGCTTAGCCTTGCAGGCACACGGCCTGAGATGTCAAACATCTTTCCCTGGCCAGTAACCTTTTCCCCTCGACCTGTGTTTTGGGTTTATTCGGCTTCTTCTTCTGAAGTCAGAGGAAGTTATGAAGCAAAAAATGTACCAAAATGTACCTGTCTTCGGTGTGAAAAGCGTTTATGTATAGTTAACATCCACCTCTGACATACATAATAATAATAATAATTATGATAATAATAATTTACCCCTGCATACTTTGCACTCTTCATTGCATTATTGTCCCAAACTTTCTATATTGTTATGTTTCTGTTTATAGTGTGTATATATTGTGTTCTCTATACTGTTTTTTTATTTTGTTTTTATCTTTATCTTTTTTTATTGTATGAGTAAGCACATCGTGAGCAATGTACAATCCTAAGTCAAATTCCTCGTATACCGGGCAAATAAAACTGATTTTGATTAACCCGTGTATGTGTACATTACCTGCTGGCAGCAAAGCATTGTTAAACTGTGGTGCCGACACTTGGCCGTTGCCATGGCCATTTCTGTGCCCTTGCCAGGTTCCAGCGTGGCCGTTTGCCGACCCACTATTGTAGCCATTGCCATTGGGCAGAGCGTTGGAGGTGATAGGCCCAGTTGATGATGGGTAACGTTTCACGGTGCGGGAGGTCCCAGTCTGCTGAGGGGAGGAGTCAGGGGGTCCCCTTCTCACTTGGGTCCTGTCAATCAAATTATACAAGACCATAAACATGACCTTATACCAATTGTTGCCAATGATGTAGTGTGTATACACACACACACACACACACACACTCAAGACTTATAAACATGCAACAGCAACCCACATGTATAACTGTCTAATCTGTTTAAGCACGGTCAATGTGTTTACCACACAATGCCTGAGAGAGGCGCATGCTGTTTTTGGTCATAGCAACACTTAATTGATTTTATAGATGAGATGCTATGATTGGGACAAAATCATTTGTTTTAATTAAATCAACAATATCACATCCTCCTTTACGCCTGCGGTTCTCAACGGACATCTGCTATAAGTCAGGCAGGCATGCGCTTCACTAATTAATAAAAGATTCTGCTTTGTATCGGAGACATTTCTTAGCGAGACCATTTAACGCCAACTGACAGGAAATAAAGCATGGAGCAACCAGAGGGACTCACAACTCTTCACGGGATCTGTGTATGTGTGTGTGCATGATCATGTGAGTGTGTGTGTACGCCTTCCCTTCATCCATTGTGCCGCTTGACTAGATTATGAACTCCCTGTTTGGCTGTTGCTAACCGGTGAGTAACATCCTGAGAGACGCGCGGGGCTGGAGGAAGTATTAAAGCCAGGGTAGAAGAACAAAGGCCGACCCCAGCTTGTGAGGAGCACGTTTTGTGCTGGTGAGCATTTGATTTCAGCCAATTACCAACCCAGCGGTGCACTGCCTGGAAGCTGAGCTCATGTGAGCAACCTGGGGAAGCTTGTGCTTGTCAGACGGATGGACGGGCGGACAAACAATACAGCTGACCTGAGGACCTGGCCTCTGGCAGAGCTAAGACACAGGGGCGTACGGGAAAAATACATCACAATATTTGTTATTCCTTTTTCATGATTCATGTTATGTATCACAACATTTAGGTTGTGAAAAAAACAACTTAGTCAATAGAAAATGTATACAGTATCACGGCATGCAGTTCATCTAAATTACAAACGATAAATATTTACATTAGAATTTCGCGACCACAAGTCAAAAGCCATTGTGGTCATATCGCCCAGCCCTAGTTGGGATTCTGCCCTTCAATAATATCGGGCTCTCCCGGGTCTGCATTACAGACAGCCAGTAGGGCAAGGCAAGAGGGAAACACGCCGGTCTAAATAAAGGAACCACTTCAATAAGCACACCTGCAGCCCTGCAAGGTATGTGCAGCTGTAATCAAATCACAAATTAACGGATTAAAGAACTTAACTTATTTACTTTTTACATGTGGTTTAAAGCCACACACCGCGTATTTACACATCACAGACACAAAGACTAAACAATAATCACACATGCACACACACACGCATGCACACACACACACAAACTCGCCCCATCTCCAGCTGTGCCACATGTAGTACAAGCCTACACATGTCTCTGTATTTCCAGTGTGCAAACCGCATTTCTGCTGCCAGGGCAACAGGACACAGTCAATGATAAAGACGAGAGGGGAAACAAACAGACCTGGGGTAATGGGCACTCACGTCATCTTCATCAATAGACACCTCCTGCGCCTATGGCGGAAAGCTGCTGACCCACAGCCTGGACCTCTGGGGTGGGGCCCATGGACAGGATATGACACGGAGAACTAGAATGTGCTTGTATCAATCAGCGGTATGCTGGGATGGTAACAGGGGACAGTGGCCAGCCCATCTGCACCATCCACCGCCCCCCCCCCCCCCATTTCAATGTCACCTGGCCTGCACACACCCTGCCCCGTTTCCTAGGAAAGGTCAGATGTTACTCCTCTTCTCTCTGTCTCTCTATCTATCTATCTATCGCTATGGCTCCTTAGCTCTTGTTCTCTCTCCTTCAATGGCAGACCGACTTCCTCCAAGCATTAGCTCACCGCTGCCGCCTTAATTCATAGAGTGGAAAGGGCGAGCGTGATTCATGTATGCATGTTTGATGACATCATTAGGAACATTCAAGGCCCCCCAATAAGAGAGAATTCCGCCCGGCTCGCTCTGGGTGACCAGAGAACAGAATGGAAGGCCTCTGGCTTGGGAGACAAACGTAAAGAATGAAAGGCGTACCATTTTAAATCAGTGTTTACTGCTAGGACTGTGTGAAAATATATAACCCTAAGGCCCATAGGTTCAGGATCAAGCCAATTTAGTGGAGAAATAGAACAGAATTAATAGAATTTACAGAATTTACAGAATTTACTCTTACATTATTATCTGACAGACCAGCCCGTTGCCTTCACATTTTACTGCTAGCTGTGCCATGTGAGACCCTCAGTATGTAGTTTTACATTAAATATAATACAGCAACAAATTGCAGCCATGAGCACCATGGGTTCTCATGATGTTTATCTGCCATATAAGGCTTATATCACTAAATTTCATATGGGAGGGCTTTCGGGAGGCTTAACCTGTCCCCAAAGTTTGTTCTGCATCATATGTATAGTTTTATCTTCAGAATATGTGCTTGGGAGTTATTATTGAAATGTTAAATGAATCCCTCCGTGAGCTCTGATAAATCTTAGTCCAAACACTTGATCAAAGATGGAGATTACATCCAACAAGCGGATACTCTGACATAGACATCGATCCTTTGGCACTGTCTGCTTTCACACATCATTCATTTCACATATGTGCAAGACAATTAGAACTAAATCTATCACATTTGTGGAAATTACATTTCACGATGAGAGCCAAGAAGAAAACTTCTAACACATTACCACAGTAGAAATTGGCGCGGGGATGCTATGTAACTTTGAACTCATCGCAGCATTGTGATCTGTGACATATGAACATTGGAAATTGTAAGGGGATAACACTGCATGCGGCAATACGGATCCGGCCTCGTCCTCTGACCCAGATAAGCTGGATCAGGAGGTAATTTAGGGCACAATCAGCATATGATGCTGGTCCACCCTTGTGAAAACACAACCCACGACCAAGAAATGGACAAGGGTAAAAATAAAAATATATATATATAAAACTCTTCAAGCCTTTACACCATGTTGCTAATACAACCCACTGAATAATACTGCTAAGGAAAATGCTAGGTATACTTTCAAGATGGGGGTAAAGACAGGCCTTCCGAGGTGGCTTTGTCACACTGCCAGGAGCAATGCTGGCATGTATCTTATGGATTTAAAATCACCTACAATTATGCATATGTTGTTGCCTATTGGAAAACAGCAGTCATTAACCATGAAACCATGTTCCTACCACAGAACATTGTCCAATCCTACTTAGTGCAGGGTCATATAGGAAAAAGCTGATTCATTCACATTGAGATGTGCACAATCTTCTATAGAGTTTTTGTTATTTTATTAACTGTCTAAACCTTTGTGTGAAATAAATCATATTTGTCAGTTAAGACTAACATGTTTTAAAAAGATATTCCTGTTTTTCTAAGGCTTAGGAAAACCAAGTACCCTGGAAATAAGTTTAGGATTACGATATTAAACAATTTTTCATCAGCTCTCAATATGAAGTGCTACACAATTTCACCAAAGCTCATTTTTCATCCTGATTTGTTTGAAAATACCAAAGTCAGAACCCACATCTATTGGCTTGGATTGCTGGCTTATGGCAGCCAATGCAGAAAAAAGTCTTGATATGAAGAGCTTGTCTGGATGTTGTAAAGACATTTGGCTTTGAACAGGCTGTCTAAACAGCACAGTCTGACAGCAGGCAGAAGTGTCTGGCATGAGCGTTCAGTCTGGCTCTCACCACACACACACCAACAACTTCTAGCTTTGTCACCTTGCCCCCTTGAAGTGCTCTTTCAACTTGGCTCTTATATTTAGGTTGTACAGTATGCATTCTACCTCATACCCTCCTACCCCCCCCCCCATTTTCTTCATAAGAGAAGACTATAAAATGGCAGCCCCAGCTTATTTGATTAGAAGACAATAGATACATAGATAAAGAAATTCAGTTGTCCAGTCACACAATCTGTATTAGTGACAGACCGTGATTAAAACACAAGGTTAAAACACCAAACACAATACTTACCACCATCTCCCACATTACCAGTGGGAGATGGTGATGGTGGTGGGCATGGAGATATAAGGAGAGGGGGGTGGGGTTAGTGAGTGAGAGAGAGAGAGAGAGAGAGAGAGAGAGAGAGAGAGAGAGAGAGAGAGAGAGAGAGAGAGAGACAGAAAACACAGAAGATAGAGGGGCAACCAGCAGCCCAGGTCATGAACCCCTGCCATAGAACGAGGTGTTAAAAAGCCTGATGGCTGTAGGGACAAAGGACCTCCTGTACCATCTGCTGCAGCTGCTTCTCTGGCCTGCCAGGATGTTGTGATGGTTAACATTGTCCAGGCCTGCACCTTACCCAGTGTGCGTCTTTCCACCACAGACCCCAGTGAGTCCAGCCTCATGCCAAGCACTGAGCCAGCCTTTTTAACCAGCTGCCACTTTTTGTGCAGCAGTAATGATTTGCATCCTTCAGCCCTTACGATTTTTCGGGTGTAGAGGTTGTGGATCTCCTGACAGGATCTACATGTATTTAAGGAGGTAAAAGAAGCGCTTGCGTGTTGAAAAATACAGTAATAAGTCCTTTTTAACCCACCCATCCAGCCATCAAACCATCTGCACCACCAGTGGTCAACCACCGGTGTGGTCACAAATCTTTCTTTGGCTTGACGTGGAGGCTTCTCATACATCACCAACCACTGAGGCCTCCATGTGTTTCTTGAAAAAATATAATATCCCCAACAACTTTAGTGGTATTTTCTTTATTGTTGTTGCTTGTGCCTCATGGCAACACGGTAAACCAATAGCAGGGTGGTTGTGTTCACTGGAAATTCTAAAATAACTCAACACCAGCCGTAGTGTCACAAACTAGTCATAAGCTTGGCCCTTAAATTACAGCCTGTTGTGAACGTTTAATCTCTGGTGGTGTGGGCTACAGCCTACAGAGTCCCGTTCTCATGGCTTCTGCTGCCAGAATTGACTTGACATTACATCACTACATGCCATTAAACACATTGGAAACTTCTTTTACATCACACAACATTAATTGTTAACCAATTGTTTACCATATAACCATATAACCATACCGGGTTAAGCTGATTCATATTGATACTAAGCCATTGACACATTACTGAAAAAAATCCCCACAAAACACAAATATATAAAATAACATTGCTGTGCTCACAATTGCCTTATCGAAAATACAGCACACAATGTTGAACCACCATGGGAACCATGGGAATTGACGATTAACCCTAACATTGGAACATTAGTGTAAACTTAACATATATTTAAAATTTTATAAAATTACAAAAACGTCACCTTCTGGTATCTAAAGTAGTGCTGCCAAACAGAAATAACACCTGGTTACAGAAACACATAAATCACATTAAATTACAAGCCTCATTCTGCTAAAGTGAGGCCTTGTTCTCTCTTTTCTTATACAGTACACATGGCTGTGGAAGTCCAAACATCCGTGAGCAATTAAGCCACAGTCATTCTTTGATAGCATCTTTAGTCATTATGATTTGGCTAATTCAAACTCCTGGCAGAATATTTTCCCCTTGTGAAAATCTGGGTGTGTCTCTGAGTGCTTATCGTGTCAAGCCTGGATTAGATCACGTCGTCTCTGTCTGGCTGGCCTTCCAGGAATCCTGGTGGTAGCGGCCAGGGCCGGGGCGCAGTGCATTACAATGGGCTTAGATTGAATCCGAGAGTTTTGTGTTAAACATGCTCAATGGTAACTTCTAATGCGCCCTTTATCTGCCTGAAGGCATGAGGATTGAATTAGACCAACAACAGAGGCCCAGTACACAATGGAAAGAAAAATTGTTCCAGGGAGGCTGTGGCTCACATGAGACATAGTGCTACAAGAAGGATTTTCACTTAATTTCTAGCTATAAATTCACACAATGACAGCAAGTACTGTAAATAGCAGTACGTTGAATATGACACAAACAGAGTATGCAGATACTCTTTGTTTTAGTATATCAATGTTTTGCCCCACTTAATCTCAACAGTTGTCAGAAAATTTTATTTGCTGTGGACCTTATTGAGTTACCCTAGGCCAACTTGTTTTTTTCCACCTCTTGTAGGGTAAAATGTGTAGTTTGCAGAAAGGGGTTTAAAGCCACGAGAAGTCGTCCAGAAAGCCTTGGTTCTGGACTCAAGCAAAGGACTGTGGTTACAGCGGTTCAGGGACCAAATTCAAAATGCCTGGAGACATGGTGAACTGAGAGGCCTTTCAATACTTTCGTTTATTGTACTTTCTCTGATCATTCACTTAACTAAATGAAACAAGACGGCTAGCAGCAAAATACATTACAAGGTGCTGAGTGACTATATACCTTTGCTGATCAGTGTAAGATACGGTTTTTTTTCTGGTAAAAAGTTTGTTTAAAAAAAACTAATGAGTAACAAGAGTACAAGTAGAGAGAGCGAAAAACAGGCATTAACGTGTTTAAATCTAAAAAACAGCATTATTTAACCAATGACAACCAAGATTTGTATCTCAAAGTTCAGGTAATCTTCACTGCTTCAGCCCTGCGCTTCTTCTTGGGACCACCGACTGATCCCATGCATGACCATAGTTCCACAGCTAATTAAAGTTTTCATCACCATGCCCCATATCTGGAACAGTGTGTACTGCTGTCTCCATCTGTCTCTGTGGCTGAGGGGTTGCATTGCATTCTGGGAGAGACTTCCTCTTCCTGTAATTGCCGTTTTCCCTACAACAGCTGCATTTGTGCAGGCCTGCTTGATGAGTAAGATTTGGCCGGGGATACTTAGCCTGCTGGCATCGTGGCGAGTGTGTTTCTGATGGGGCTTTGCAGACCTTGGCCGGGATGGAGAGAGAAACATATCTGTTTGACATTGATTTCTCTATGGTCCTTTGTTCCCTCTGCCTTAGCAGGAAGTGAAATGCTTGTGGGACTTGTTTGGCTCCATGTATGTAGAGAGGAACCAACCAACATTGATTCCTGAGCTGGCTTGGTCATGTGTTATGCAGTGTTGGCAGTAGCATTTTACAAAGGAACGCCAGATTACTTTTCCCAGTAATGTAGTAGAGAAATAGATACTTACTGTAACAGTTACTGGTCTGAACAAAGGATTAGATCCTTCGAAAAGTGAGATACTCTCAGTATATGAGTCTTAAGATAAGAAGATTGTCGCAATGTGCATTGATTGCTTCGTGCTGCGCGGTGTACCAAGTGATGGACTTTTTACAACTCCTACTGGATCGTCCTTCATTGGTGTGTACTGTTTGCGTATATATTCACCAGTAGTTTCTTCGCAAGTCACTTTTTTGGCACGACAATAGGCAAACTATTAGATGCCTGTTAACTACAGCGAATCTTAAGGAGGAGATATTTATACAAGGTGTAAATACAGACCCATTTAGGCTACTTTTCAGTAGTGTAGATTTATAACAATGTTGAAGCAATGCAATCACTGACTCAATCACTGAGATTATTTTGTGTCTGCCCATGTGTTTTACATTTTAGTCTAGAATTTTATTGGTTTTTGAAAGTAACTTAAAAGTAATGAGTAATTAGTTACTTTTCTCAGGCAGTAATGATTATAGCTCATGACAAGTAATGAGTAATTAGAAATGGATTACATTTTCTGAGTAACTTCCCCAACCCTGGTTTCAAGCTTCCTACCATTGGGAAATGATGTGTTTGGTACATAAAGTCAAATACAGTACATCTATTCTAATTATTCTATGTATGGTTATAATGCTGTAACTCATGTTACTGTCAATGGATATCTTGTATATGTATTAACATTTATATTAGATTCTTTATTATTATTATTATTATTATTGCTATTAAAAATCTAAAGTTGAAAAACATGTTAGAAAACATGTTGTAGGCTATGGGCACACGGGTATGACGCAGAAGGCAGACGGGCAGAAGTTTGGACATTGGGGCGTGAGGGAAGAGAGTTTTTTTAACGGTTTTTAATTTAACATGTTTAGTGGAGCGTCATTTAATATGTAATGTCAGTTTACTCCTATTTTGTTTAGTATTTTAATATTGATTAGCCTTCATTTACACAAGCCCATTTTATTTGGTTGCCGGGGATCCCCATATTTTGTATTGGTGTATTTGTGTTGTTACCTGTAGATTAGTCCTGTTCATTGAATTGCATTTATTTATTTTGTATTAACTCCAGAAGTTGCCTTTCATTAAATTTTATTGATTGGAGTTCAAGTTATAACCATTATCAGTCAATTTGATTTCCTAATTAGCTAAATTAAGTCATGCATATGGTCAAGCGGATTAGATGGAGGCACCCCGTATTTTTATTCAGAGTTGGATAAGCAACAAAGTAATTCATGTTTTATTATTCTAATATATTGCACAGCTTTATTAAACCCACACTGCTACACATCTTCTTTGAAGATTCCCTGAACACCCAAGATAATAGACAAGTTTGAACTAAAATGGTTACTCTGCATTTATTGCCATGTGAGTAGAAATCCAGCAGGTGCACTCCCTCTTCCAGTCTCTAGAGGGTTCACCTGGGGACAGGGTCACCTCCAGAGCTGAGTCTGCATTTAATAATCCCAAGTTAGCAGAGCAACACAATATGACCCCCCCACCCCCCAACGATGGCAGAGGATGTCCCGCCATGTTCCGGAAATACAGAACCATTCATATCTCAACTGAAACTGCTCACCAGGGATGAGGGTCAGGGCGTAGGTTAAGTTCGTAGCAGCAGCACAAAAGCTATACACGCCTGCCGTCTGTAAGCATTGAGACAGTTAACTCGACCTCGTTCAAGTTCATTCCTAATGTATCCCCACTAGGGAAGCAAATCACAACTCTACACATATGGTCATATGTCATGTTGCTACACGAGAACGCAATTGAGGAAAGAGGTTGTCCATGTGGGAATTAGCACTTCCCTGCTCAACTCTCCCTGCTGTCCTTCTCAACTTCCCCAAATTTTGAGCTTCCTCTGTTTTGGCAGCAACAGGACAGGGAGACAGGGGGATGGCTCTGGGCACTTCCTATTTTATTCAAAAAGCAGGTTGTCAGGTGGTACAAAATAAGATCCTTCCCAGGCATAATGTCCTTTATAAACCCAAATATTTAAGAGAAAACACTAATGATTAAAGTTGAGAGCTTCAAGGGTATTACAAGATGCTACTATGGGATTTAGACTACTCTTTGAATTTATTACCTTCTCAACTGAGTCATGATAAACTTCTTGACCAGATTTCCACCCCCGGCTTTAAACTTTCAAGAGTAATGTTTCTGGACTAAAGCTACTGTGCATCTGTTATGCTACACATCTCCATTAAGACCAAATTTCTGTAGAGTAATCTGGCAGGGACTGAGTCCACCTACAACATGTTGACAGTGGCATCTGTCTGTGTGGTTTGTCTTGAGTGCAAGTGAAAGCAACCAACGATCCATGATTAACATGGAGAGCTCCCACCATGACCACAGTTTCCTCTGAGAAATGTGGGTTAGTCCAAAGCCTTGTGTCAACAGGCCACACAACCAACGGCCTATTAGTCACCGGGCAATTGCACTCTGTGCAGTATCACAATTTTATAACCAAGCTAACAACTTTTGGCTCTCTGCATATACAGCACGACCAGATATAAATGACCTTTGAAGGGACGGCCGTGTGTATTGTGCATACATCCTGCTAGGCCCTGCTCTGTTTCCTGTAAAGGTCTGATGCTAGGGAGACAGAGTCAAAGGGAGAGAGAGAGTGAGGTAGAGACAGCTCAGTGTTAGCCAGATATCCAGAGCTGGCAGTGAATGTATCCTCCATGCGTTGTCCCAGTCCCAGCTGGGCTGGGCCTTAGCCCTCCTAACGGGATAACAGACTGCAGAATCTGGTGGTGGAAGGGACAAAACTATCTGTGATGCAGAGCCCCTACAGGAAAGTCTGGGTTAGTCTATTCTGACTTCTGTAAGAAGGCTCATATAAAAGGCCTTAGCTTGGCCAGAACTTATGAGGTACAGAGGGAGACAAACAACTGGGTATATAGGGATGGGGGAAGGCTATACTAAACCCAGAACCCAGAGAATAGGAGGGTACAGTAAAAGCACCTTTCCCTGTCAAATAGACTTATTTAAGGTTAGCCAAAGTACATGCCTGGGAGGACAGTTCCTTCAGAACATTTTAGGCTGGCTGGATCCATCCTATATTCTCATCATAGAGGTGCTCCTACAATTCTGGTTTAAAGCAATAAAGTCTACATTGTATGGAACTTGAAGGGAGAATCAACACAGCGTTATCTAAGACCCAAGAACTCAAGAAATACCAAAGAAATTATAAATGATGCCATTATTATGTGTGTTTGGATAAAAGTGCCTGCTAAATGAGCTAATCATAATTGTAAACAGATGGTTACATTGCAGACATTTCAAAACTCAGATTTACTTTAATTGGTTGGCTAAATGAGCGATGAGAGATAGAGACCTAACAGCACAACCAGACTTTTTTTTCCAAACGACTAGACGAGAAAAAAGCTCCAGAGCTTTTCTGCACCTGCTCTGTGGGGGTGTTTTACACAGTGTCTTCTGAATGTTGACAAACCACTTTACAGTATGCTCTCCCCATCTGCAGCCTGCACTGTACACACAGGGGGGATTCATTAGTCGGGGACTGGACCAGACTGGACAGTGAGGAGCAAGGCCAAGTGGCAGATCTGGACAGCAGGCCGTTTGTCTGCTTCTAGACAGCAGCAGCCTACCAGCCAACTCCTCCTGACTTTTTCTCTCCTTCTCGTTCTCTCACACCCTCTTTGCCTCCCCTCTATTTCCAATTCACAACTCCACATTACATGTTTTGACGTGAATGTTTAAATGACAAGTTTATTTGTGTACTATGATTTGTGTCTTTTAGTTGCTTATAACTGTGATTAATAGACTTTGTTGTTAATTGTTGTAACTTGGACACTGTTGTAACCAGGACTGGCCTCAGTGGGTTTGCCTGGATAAACCAAAGTTTCATTTGAACATTGCAGTCAGATCAATTTGATTTCCGATTTAGTGACTTTATATGATTTACAGTATGTCTAAGTCATACCTTTCAAGGATCTTACAGTTGCATTATTGGTTGAAGGTGAACTAGTTAGAAAAGCTTGAATTGTGTGGACTTTTGCCCTGGGGCAGCATTACAGTCTAATGCATTTGAGTCTAACATGTGCGCCTGGTAATGTTTTGAAATGGGGGAGCAAACTTGGAAAAATACATAATTGGCGTGGGGAAAAAACATTAAAAATAAAAATCTTAGCATTTTGAATTGAACTGAAGCTCCCTGCATTCTTTGGGGAAGATATTAGCCTACGCCAAACTCATGACATATTAACAATTCCTTATGTGTCCGTATAAACACGTAACTCTAGAAACACAAGATAAAAAAAGACTGTCGACAGTCTTTTTGTTAATTCGGCATCAATATAATCCATAAAGATAAACTTTGCATTTTGTCGCCTCAACTAAGTAACGTTGCCAGCCTCTGTTGGTTAGCTGCACTAGTGGGAGAAGACCGAATGAGAGGGGAACCGTTTCAGAAATTAAGATTTCTCACTAACATAAATGCTGGTTGGTGGATCAGATACACACCAAATTAAACACCAACTCATAACACTGTTAATTCACAGTATATTATGTTTGTGTCGGTATTTGAGGAGTTTTTTTGTCCGTTACCAAAGTAACTCCCCTGCTCCTATCCTACCACTTGGCCCCTCCCAGAACGTTTATGTTGGTGTTCGTGCCCCAGAGACTCTTTTGCCACAGTTAGATAAAATGGCAATTACTACAAAACCCAATTGTACAATATTTACCAGGCCAAACTCATGAGTCACTGGTAACAAAGTGGTAACGAAGTGCCCTTCGTTACAGGGTGCATTTGCTCCACTTGCTCCATTGCTCAGGAGCCTATGGAGTCTAATATAAGCCAAAGCATCTGTCCTCAGCACTGCTGTTTACTCACTAACTGGTTCTTGGCCCAGGTTTTCTCTCCCTATCTGTCTTTCTAACTGTTTGTATGTCTCGCTCTCTGTGGATACAGAGAGCGAGCCATACTCTCTCTCTCTCTCGCTCTCCCTAGCCTCCCACTGCCATAGCTGAGACCAAGACTTGCATCCTACTATTACCCCTCAAACCTCCTTCTGGGCCCGATGAATGTAGAACATTTGCAGCAGTGCAATAGGACTGGGCTTAAATGGGAATAGGGCTTGTCTTCTGGCACGGGATCTTCAACTTAACACCACCTACGGAAACCAGTTATTGAGCCCCATTACAAGCCAGAGAGATCATAATATTCATTATAGAGGCATGTGTGATTCCAGACCACTGTCTGGCTCTCGCAATGTCAAACCCACTGATTCCCATCTATTTGCCACAGATCTATGACTCATGACACAAAAATGTCCTGTGAGTCAATTACAAAGGAAACATGAATAGCAACTGTATGCTTTTGATGTACGGTAGAGGCCTAGTATTGATTATATTTTTAGAATTTATTGCAAGTGACTCTGAAACAATGCTTAGTTTAGGAAGTGAAGGAAAAATATTTTATGAACCATCTGCGAAAATATTTAGCAGAATTTCCTCGAGCTACCACAGACATTTGGTTAGCTCAGTCGACAAAACTCACACAGCAGTAACACAGGGTGCCATAATGACTCAAGAGATCCTAACAATTGATTATGTATGAGAAGTATGAGAAACACCATAAATGTCAATAGTAATTGAAAACGTTACACAGGTTTGGTGGAGTGATGCTGCCCAGATGACAATGTGGCTGAAAACTAAATGGCAACCTCTGTTTCCTAAAAATAATGGCAGTTAAGCTAACTCTGAGCAGATTAGAAACACACTGGTCCAAAGAAGAGAAAACCCATTTGACAACATAAACCCCAATGCATATTAAACAACAATCTATCAGACTGCATTTCAGGAAACAAACAATTATTTCCTTTCAACGTCCTTTGTCGGAAATGTGGTTCTTGCCACAAGGGGCTCTCAATTAAAACATTTGCCAAAAACTTTCAGGCTCAGCAACACATAAAGGCAAGAAAGTCAAACGGGGGAAATTATGTATAGTATAAATAGGACATAAATAGAATTGCTTTTGAAGCCAAGAGCATCAAACATTCTGCTGTCTGATTAGTAGTCTGTAGAGATTTTGCTGAGTGGACAAGGAGAGGACTTGTTGCCAGTACGAACCGTGTAGCATAGGCAGTGAACCAATAAGTCATATTTCTGTTGTTTTGTTTAACTTTTTTTATTTTTTTAAGTGGCTTCTTAACTGACTGTGACTTTTTAATGATGCAAGAAATGTTCAGTTATTGTGTTTAGCTCTTGTTTTACTGTATTCATTTTTCTGTATAAAACCAGCGACCCAATTTAATTCAGTACAATTATAAACAAAATCAGCAGTGCGTAGCAAAATAATGAACCATTGTGAAGTAGACCTACTATATATTATTAAATCATTTCAAAGAACTTTTGTAACAGTTTGTGAAGGTTATCAGAATGTTCATGGTTAGCAAATATACAGTACATCAATATTGTATATTAATATATACAAATTGTCATGCCAACAGCAGTTTTAGAATTAAACAAAGGGATACATTCGAGGTTTCCAGACAAAAATAACTTCCTATGGTAAATGTTGTGACATTTGGGTCCAAATACAATTAGGTCATTAAGCAGACATTTTATCCAAAGCGACTTACAATTACATGGAGCAGATAGGGGTTAGGCATCTTGCTCAAGGAGGCTTACTATGAGGCTTGAACCCATGATCTTGTGGCTGGGAGTGAAACACCTAGACCACTAGGCTACCCTGCCAACAAATATTTGACAAGAAGCTGTCGTTACCAAAATCGGGCTATAAATCCTTCTTGGGACTGTTAAAATCTCAATAATCACTCAGTCGTTCATGGCTGAATGCTATGTGGATTCCAAAGTAACACAAATAATCTAATTGACGTGTTTGCGTATTTATAAGCTCTCTCTGACAATGAAACGAGGTAGGAAACACTCACGCGGGGCGGGGCGGCTGTCTGGTTGTAGCCAGTGGAGGAGTCTGGACGGCCTGCCTCTCCGAGGGCCTCCTCCGTGGTTGGTCCTTGTGGAAAGGGTTGGCGCCGGGCTGGAGGCGCCTCAGCGAGCCTCCGTCACGGATATAGACCTGCTCCGGAGCGACATCCTCACAGCGGTGTCCCTGGAAGCCTGAGCGACACACACATGTGTGTGGCCTGCTGCAGGAGCCACGGTTCTGGCAGGGGGGCTGGCAGTCCGCTTGAAGGGCGACACAAATGGAAAGTATTCACTGGGTGGTGTGAGGGCATGGGTCTCCTAGCATGAGGGCCGGCAGCAGAGATGGCTTTACATGACCTCAACACCAGACCACACACAATCAATATGATGCTGTCTGGCTGAATTTCTCCTGAACCTATAACTGTCCTGTTCAGTCTAACAGTATGCGATCCCTTACTAACCTTATCCAATTTCTCACGAAGGTAAAGCCTTCTCCTGTTTCCAGGCTCTGTTAGGAGCCGCTGGGAATTCCACAGAAATACCGACCCAAAGATCCCTTCAGTCACTGATCTACAATACATCCTATGCCTTTTAAGGTAACACAGGAAGCTTGAAAAGCTAATAAAAGAGAACCACACTGTATAAATATAATAAGTAGGACAAATGTATTAAAGAAAATGTCTCACAATTCATTGACCATATTACTTTCAGTTAAAAGTGAAAAATCAACAAGATCCTATTATACTTGTCAAGTAAGGAAGCCTTATGAACAAAATGTATCAACAGTGTGCAAATACAATGAGTGTAGAATCCTCCATCAACAGTCAAGCTCCTATACCAGTATTGGAAGTCACATTGGCCTTCCAATTAATGCAAACAAGCTCCACATTTTCGGACACCGGTGTATGTAGCGGCCAGCTCTTGAGGATTCATGACATTGTCCTTAAACAGTAAACCAGGCCATCAGACTGTGGCGGCTAAAGTAAACAGCAGTTCTGTCAACAGGGCTATGGAATCCTATTGACACAGATGCTGTGGACATTGACAGATCACAGGCAGGAAGACTGGCAGAGAGGAAAGCAGGACATTCAAAGGGCCTAGCTGGCTGAAAATTGGACCCAAACCGTGACACTGCTACTTGGACTCTGGGGCCACTGTGTCTTTTATTTGAAAGCAAAATGCCCCCCCACCGAGAAGCTGTAGCCTACAGCGTAACCACAGATCCCAGCTTATTCAAGGAAAGGTAAGGAAACACGCTGTGACAATTTTAGCCTTGGAATTGTATTCCAATTTCAACAATAGACGCCTTTCCCCATGAAGAACACCTGATAAAAAACACATGGATAGCAGGATATGATTTTGTAGTTTTCTCAGAGCATGGTGCCTGCTAATTTAAAAAGAGTGTATTACATACTGTTCTGTGGGAGGATGACAAAGGAACAAATTCGTCATCATCATCATATTCCCGTGTTTAATAATATAACAATGGGCTCAGCAAAATAAATAACGAAATCCTTCAAGTGTTTAGTTCAAACTTTTGAGAAAATGAATCTTACACATTTAGGGAAAAGTGCTTGTGGATCTGATTTGGTTTGTGATGAGATTTTTCCATCTAGTATAAAATAGGAATCGCATAAGCTCTGTTTTGGCAAGGAGTTAAAAACATCATCTCACCAAAGTACAGGCTGGCTGGGTTCCACGGCCGGTCCAGAGCCTGTTTAACCTCAAGTTCTGGGATGAAGCAGAGGATCAAACAGTCCTAATGACACCCCAATGAATAGAGTAAGAAGTCGTAAACGTGCGAAACGATCAATTCTCACTTGAAACAGCAATCTAAAGAAAAACAATTCAATTAACACAATTGAGAGGGGCGTGCTTTCCAGCATGTGACCCTGATTTGTTTCATGGCACAGAAACGGCACCTGGCAATACATTCATACAGTGTCCGACAGAGGGGACAGGTCACTGAATACGCACGTTATGTGTGTCCCACATGAGGCGTCCTGCTCAGCCATGGCATACAGTACAGTACAGTGTCACGGATTGTCTGCTCCGTCTCTGCCTGTGGGCTGTTGAACACATTGTCACGGTAATTGCTGTTGTGCAGGTTTGTCTTCCACATCATTAAAACTAATTGCCTCGCATTCCATCCATTTCACAAATATGTGGAGTAATTATTAGTTTGGGACAATAGTAATAACATGAAAATTCATTGGAAATAAAGGGAGGAGAAATGGGAAACATTCCTGGCATTGCCATTGCTGGCTTAATTATGACTGGGACAGACGGGCCAAGTGTTGTGAGGTTGCGTCCAGATTCAGTCATCTGAAAAGAGCAGCCAATTAGGCTATTGTTGGCATGCTTGAAGGTAGCCATCCAACCAAGTATGCGAATCCAGACAAATCAAATAAAGCATTTTCTAATGGAGACTTTTATTTTATTAGATCCTCAATTCCCCACTGTTCACTGTCCCCTTCAGTGTTGAACATTGAAGAAAGGTTACAGAGGTTGCTTAATAACCATTTCAGGACATGTGAAATGGGCCATACCAATTTACTATAGGTATTATAGTATTGTCAAAATAGATTCCTCCAGTGAACTTTTACAAATGTAAGTTTTCAAGTGCATGTATAACATGTATAATACTATAATAGTGGAGGAAAACCTCTACTTTCACCCCCAAAGCAGTGGGCTCTTATTACCAACAGAGTGGTCATCTCCAGTACATTAAAATCCACTGGAAATCCTGGCTTCCTCTCCCTCCACCTCAAAGAAATACAATCCTTTCATTCAGTTATAGGGGCAATTTGAAACCAAATATATGAAATAACTTAAAAACATATATGACATTTACGCTGCCCAAATTAACCTGATATTAAAACTTCTGGGAAAGAATATTGATAATAAAAGAATAATCATGATCATCTATACGAGGCTGAGCAGATTATGTGTCATTTTAAGTTTTAGATTCAGGGGAACAGAATAAAAGTCTTGTCAAGGAACCTTCCAAAACCTGTAATTGAGAGATGTTTGAATAAATGAATAAATGGTAGAGGAACTTGTGATATGCAACTGCTAGAAAATATTTGCTATATTAGCTGTATATTAGCTATTTGCTATGAACTGTAGAAAAATTGAGCATTGTATATACATTCTTTGCGCATGTAAGTGCATAAGTGTGCAATGTAATTATACATTTACGCATATTTTCAAATAGTATTAATGGCAAAGTTGGTTTTTGCAACTTATAGAAAACAGACATGACACAACTGATGTCTCAGAATTGTGCCGCTAAGTTGTAAAGACTTTAACAGCATAGTTTCCACTGACGAAATGAGAACTGAGCACATTTTTTAAAATTGCCAACAATTATTATTACCGGTAATTGCTAATCATTTCAAGTGAGTGCTAATCTCTTTACAATGTGTGACTTCAGCATGGTTGCCAATGCTCCCCTTATTGCCTCTCAACATATTTTTATCCAGCCATCACTACAGTTGTTTGTGTATAATTGCTCTACTAAACCATACATTTATCATTTTAATTAGTATATTGATATTAGCATCAGTTGAGAGACAGAACATAAGAGAGAGACAGAGACAAGCATACTTTCTATATTCTCATATACAGTAATTCATTGTGTTGCGTATTTCACCTGTAAGCCCAATGCAGAAGTTTGAGACCTTTAGATTTGGGTAACCTACAACTGACCCATGACACAGGGTATATATTACTTCCAGCCACACTGTTGTGCTTCCAGTGCACCTTCGGTACCCCCTATCACGCTTCTAATGAGCAACACGCAGGGTCTGTCTGTGGAAGATACATTGTCTGGGTCGGGGTTTGTGAACCTCATCCCCCTGGGTGGTTCACATCCCCAACAACTTCCATATGGGCCTCAGGCAAGCGAGTGCAGGATACAGTACATGCGTAGGTATGGGATGCGCCTAGAGGGGCAGGGGGTGGGGGCTCGCGTCAGCGTTGTTCTGTGAGTGTCAATCAAGCTCTTCCTCTTGAGAAATGTCTAACAGGTTGTCTCCCTTCCCTGCATCCCTACACTCGTCTTTCCAGGGTCTCTATATCATCATCAGCTCATGTACCAAGACAAACATAAACAGAAAAGTCACCGGAAGACATCTATATTCAGACTCTGGGCAGTAACTCATTTTCACTATGCTGTCGTCAATGGTAGCAATTAGAAAAACATGTGGCTGGGGAGGCCAAAACACGGTGGAATTGCAACCTACAAACAGACACAACAGCTGGAGAGGAGAAGATGAATTGAGCGCGAGCAGACCAGCGTCTAAGGTAATGATGGGCTCTGGGACGCTGGTGTGTGTATTGATTACAGGATCTGTCTAATAGCCCATACCTCGCTCCAGGCTGTACACACACACACACAAACACACGCACACATAAACATACATGCACGAGTTATGCCCTTGAACAGTGAACTGTGTAAACCTCACCAACACACACACACACACACATCATGCAAATCAGAGGAGATGTCCGTGGCTCCGTGGCTTTCTGAATTGTAATTACCTCAACCCTGAATCGACAACAGCAGTAAAAAGGAGAGTTCTACTCAAGGTTGATTTCGAGGTAGGCTGTATAACTGATTTGTGCTCAAAAATGTTGTACTGTACAGTATACATGATTGCATGATCAATCGCTGCATTACTTTCTGACTGCTGGTGTGCAGAAAGTGGACTAAGCCACCCCCCTCCCTCCCGGTGTCTCTCTCCTGAAAATAATGTACGCCTACTGTACTGGGGAGGCACCACAGTTTGTGTCCTTTAGTCTCCTTGAATGCTTTCCATTTGGAAAAGTTAAACTGATGTTGAGTTTAGTTTTTCTTTGTGACAAAGACTGTCACTTATAATATTTGGATTACAATGCAACAGCATTCTGTTAAACCAGTGCTAAATCATCAATATCAAAAACTCTCAGCTTTCATGCATTGTGTATGCACTGTATTGTTCTGAACTTTATTGTAGCATAGTATTTTTAAACTGCCTAAGGCAAATGAGGCATTAAGCATTGCAGGGAAAATCAGGTGACTCCGTAGCTTGAAGCATCCATGTGTGAGGTTAGAGTTTCAGATTGCCCTCATGTAGTTCAAATCCTTTCTGCATGACTGTATACTTTCACAAATAGCAGAAATTATATTTTAAACCTTAGAGAGGGTGTTTTAAACATGGACCACACACAATAAATCTATTTTCTGACACATGTCACACAGTTGAAAAGTGGTGCCATTTTGCTATTGGAGAGCAGCTGCCTTTCAGTCTATCAATGAAGCTTAAACTTGCTGGATGTTCAACTAAGGTATTAAGGAGGTTTATCAGAATTTATCCCCAAGGCGGCTTGAATCTATTGCCTGATGATGGCGGGCAGACGGTACACTTTCTAGGTGGTGTTTTGGAGCGTAGAAACTGTTCACACGTGTAAGTCCTTGATATATTACCAGCTGCTAGACACATGTTGAAGTGAAGGGCATTAAAACTGTACTGTTTCACATGAGTTGAATATGACTCAAAAGAAATGCCCAAATGTGTTGATATGCTAAATGATGCAATATAAACTGAGACACCTCTCATATCTGAGAAAATGTCTTCGTGTTGTTGTTGTTTTTTTGTTTTTTTCTAGAAATTCACTGATATCGAAAAACCGAGAAAACAATATTATGATATGTAGAATGTAACCATAAAATGAAAGCACAAGAACAGCCGAACAGAGACTTTAAAGAAACATGCATAGCTTCTAATGGTGTCTCCGGGTGTCCATATCTTGTGTTGAGGGTATGGAATTAAAGAAATGTTCCACATGCTATATTTTGTGTTTATATAGACAGGGAGAATAAGTGTGTCTGTTGGAGGGCAGAGTTACTGCACAAGGAATTATTTTAGGGCCCTGAGCAGCACAGCAGGCCAAAGAAAGCTGGAAGGAAATCAAAAAGAAACTCCTTTCTGCTGCATATCACTCTGTCAATCACGGACTGCTTAAGAGACTGAAAACAACTTTATTCCACTTCATGAATGTTCCACCTTTCATCTGCACTCTCTAAGACAGCAATGGGTTTAAATCAAGGGCCACATGTGTGCCTATTCTGAGGTCATGCTCTCAGTGTTGCCTGTACATGCAGCATGTTGCCATATGTACTGCATATACTCTCAAAACATTGTAATGTACAGCATGGTTAAAGGAATAGTGCACCCCAAAATGAAAGGCTGCTGTAGCATAATCCAAGTTTATTAAACCAATATTAATGCACCTATATTTTGCTTTCATTTTCATAGTTTCAGGTCCGACTGAGAAGTCCAGCCTAAATATAGTTCACACACAAAATCTGCCCATACAAAAAGGTTCAATTTTGTCCAACTGTTAGTAATAATATTTGTGAGAACATTTCAGCTATTTTTCTTGTAATGACATCCTAAAATTATATAAAATGTTCTCCAATTACAGACAAAATTAAGTTGTTACTTTTGCTTCTGACTTTTCCGACACAACCAGCAATTTTAGTAAAGAGTTATAATATATTTTGAGGAAAATACTAGATTATTTGAATACGCAGCAGATTTTCCTTTACAGTACTTTGATTATACTGCAAACGCTATTTGGAGTAGGCTCTACTGTATTATTCTTAAATCCAGAGGGATTAAATACAATAGAGTTCAAAAATCCTTCCAAATATGTTCCTGTTCGGAGGATTGGTAAATGGAGTTTTGCCAGATGTTGTGAGTTCAAATTATATGAGTGTAAATAATGACTACATTTTCAGTTTTTGGGCGAGCTATTCCTTAAAAGGAATCTCATTGCAAAGTAGGGCGGTGCGATTAATCAAATTTTTCATTTCAATTTAGATTATGGCCTCCGACGATTATAAAAACAAAATAATCGAGGTAAAACGATTATTGTGCCGCACTCGCAATGTTGTAGTTTTGTCCAAACCCGCGCGCCATTTTCCTTTACAGCGGTGCTCTTTTGCCCCTCCCTGAAAGGCCAAACTCACTCCCCGTCAGGCTGTGGCATGTTTACTTCAGCTCGAGCAAAGATGACAGAAAGAGAGCCTTTGGTCGACAAGAAAGGTAAAACCATTTCAGCCGTTTGGAAACAATTTGGTTTCAAGATTTCTTGCATAGGCTTGTCTGCACCACATGGAAATACGACCAATTTGTTTAATCATCTGAAATTCAATCACAAAGTGTTTTATGAGCAAACTAAACGAACAAAAATCTGAGAAAAGAAAAGCCCTGTTGTCTTCTTACACCGCAACACAGTCATCGATTAACAGTCATTAACTTTTTATAATGCAACCGCCTACCCATCCTGCTCACACAGACATAACAGATGCCATCACATTCTTCATTGCAAAAGACGTGTCCAGTTAGCACTGTTAGCAACCTGGGATTCAAGAAACTGGTAAACACTTTGGACAAGCGTTACGCAATGCCATCGTGACACCATTTCACCAGAGTTGCACTGCCTGCCCTGTATAATAAATGCCGTGAGGAAGTTGCAAATGATGTGTCTACAGCCAAATATTTTGCAACTACAACAGACATTTGGTCAAGCCGCACCATGGAGCCTTACATCAGTCTTACAAGTCATTACATTGATGCCGATTTCATTTTGAAGTGTCTCCAAACTGAGTTTTTTATTATAGGAATTATATAATATATATAATATAATATAATATATAATTATATTCAAGGAAATCCACTGTTAAAAATACAAGTTTTAAAAAAAGGTTAAATAAATGCATGATGTTTCCAAAGTCAATAAGTAATCGTGTTAAATAATCGTGATCTCAATATTGACCAAAATAATCATGATTATGATTTTTGCCATAATCGAGCAGCCCTACTGCAAAGCATGTCATTCTGGGTTGTACAAGTGAACTTAGCTTTGTCCTCTTGGTTAAGATGAAGAGACCATTCCATCTGCACCATGGGGACTCTACCACAAGTGGTAGAGAGGTATTCTGCATTCAACCACGTATTCTCTCAGTGTGCACCAGACCATGGCATTAATCCGATTAGCAGAGAGCCTGTGTCAAAATGAGAAGCCACCATGGCTTTAAATGACACTGATGCATGGTGACTCCTGCAGTATGGGCTATGCCAAGGACTGACTTTTTTGTGTACATGTAGTTTGTTTTCCTGGCTTGCCAAGCCAAATATGTAAACGTTGTTTCTGTATGTTGTTTCTTGTTAAGGCGGTTTAAACGGACAGCAAATGAACAAAACATAAACAAATAATATTCCAAAAATGCCAAATTCTGCATGATACAATAATCTTTCAGTGAAGGGACATTTCTATTAGATGTATCTGATGCCAAACTGGAGAGAAACAAATAAATACATTTTGAATCTAGAATATGGCATAAAACATGTCCTAAACCAGAAGTCTGAATATAATTCTGACATGGAGTTTTATTTTCCCCTAAAACATGCCAATGACTACATTTTTAACTCAATTATGCAGCTAACCAGCTTCCTATTATGTAATGCCTTTGTTCATTTCTGATACAAAGCAAAGCCTTTAAATAAGATATGTTCAGCTTTCTGTTTTTGGAAAAGGTGTTCCTATTTGGGCCCTTTAAAGGGGATATTTCTAATACTAAATTAGGGATTGAAACGTTGCAGAAACTGTATAACAAAAGTCTACTGTACTAAAGCATCATGCCTCACTGAGTAGCTGTATGGCTCATATTGTTTCCTGTGATGTTTTGTATTCATGTTAAGGAATATAAAGTACATTCTCAGCACAAGCCTACTAAGGTATTGCTGCTCTTGACCTTAGCAACAGTATTTTTGGGGAAACAACTGCGAATGGCAAACACTGGTGAAGAGAATCGGGACTGACCCAGAAACCAGATGCACCATTTCAATTGTGCTTGTAGGTAAACAGATGTAATCCAATATAATCACACGTACACCTGGCTTCATTTTCTCAGCAGACCACAACTGATAAATGCCCATCTTTGTGTCTTATTCCCCATCAATAAACCAAATTTTGCTCCGGTGAGACCATGCCCACAAACATCTATTAACTTTTATCTCTAATATAAATGGTTTACTTTAATAACACAGCGGTGCAGAACACAATGTTCTATACTTTTTAATGGAATAAAGTGTTCTATCTACCTATAGTAAAATAATTCCAGCAGATGTAGTTTGCTTTAATACACAGACAAACAAGTCTGCTAGCCATCCATTGTGATGTTGACACAGAAAAGCAAGTCAGTCAGCACCAGACCCACCAGGACCAGATTTAGTTCTTAGAGAGCCAGAAAATAATCTCCACCCAGATCCACGGAGACCCAGACGCAGACCTTTCTATAAACACATTTCCAAGTACAAGAAAGCGAACTCCCTGGACAACTATAGTGAACCAATTCCTGTCATATATTTACTGTGAGCTCAACCCAATTGAACAAGGGGGTATTGTTAGGAAAGCATAACTCAAGACACTCAATCCAGCCTCACGGGTGAAGCTTGCAACTGACACGTTTAATATTAGACATTACTTCAATCCCTTTGCGGAGAATTTCCTAGACACAGCTCAGCCACGATGTGTTTTTACTTCTACTCCCAGTCGACAGGTCTGTTCTTTTCTTTTCCCTCACTGTCAATGTTTTCTCTTGTTGTTATCCCCTGATAAAGCTGCCTGGGTTTGAGACAGGGACTGGCAATGAGATGGCTTGGGCTTTTACTCTCCTTGGAGGTCTGTGGTGGGGCCTCTTAAACCCCAACCTCAGACTGGGCACCAGGGGCTCCTGACATGGACTTCACTCAGCTGATCATACCATCGCCTCGGGTCAAACTTGGGTGAGAACCAAGCTATAAGGGGGACCAGATGGTTGGATGGGGACCTGGCCTGCTCAGATGCACTGCCTTGTTTGACGTGGACATATTAGAAGGGACCTGTTACATTCTGGCAGATTTATAGTATTTACTCATTTTATTTTGGCAGCTACAAGTCCATGTTAAATGTAATTTACACTTTAGTAAATATGCTTTAAGCTGGGACTTGAAAACAAGTGGCGGGAGGGAAAGAGATCCTAATTAGAAGGCTGCTGCAGCCAATCAGTGTGTTGTGTAATCAGACAAATCTCTCTGATTGGATCGGTGTGATGGGTAAACAGCCAAAATGACTGTGGTTGCAGTCTGTGTCTGTGCATTTATGTGTGTGTGTGTGCGTGAGAGAGAGAAAGTGCTAGTGTGCGTGAAAGAGAGAAAGTTAGTCACAGTGAGCAGGGAAGAGAAGGACAGGATTGAGAGACGGCAAGACACACAGAGAGACAGAGAGAGAGAGAGACTACCCTGTAGAAATGCCATTTGAAGTGTGGGTTTCACATTCCGTGCTTGTAAACTTTAAAGATAACTCTTTTTAAACATACTCTAGTTGAAACCTGTTATTTCAGTTTTCAACATAGGGCAGTGGTCACTGGTCATACACATGCAGGGAAGTTCTTCACATGCAGGTATTTTAGAGATATAATTCATTACATTTGATAATCCTCTCTCTATTAAAGGCAGGAATCTCTCTGTCTCTGTCTGTGTGTCTGTCTGTTTGTTTGTATTTCGATTATGTCGAGAACCGCGACATGTTCAGAATTAATGAACTTTGTATAAACGAGAGAATAGCGCTAGCCGGAAGCGGAGGGGCTTGCGGGGGCGGGACTTAGCTCCGACATAAAAGTCCCCGATAACAGAATTACAATACAGTTCTGTACTGAGAAAAAGGAATACTGAGACAACGCAAACAACGCAGGAGACGTGTGCACTTAGAAGTGCAGGGAGGCATCACGTCTGCCCCTGTGAATGGGCACTACACTAGTTATGTTAAAGCTAGTACACATTTATCAATGGGCGCTCTAGAACTCAGACCCCCACAAGCACAGTTGACATTATAGTACAAAACAAAATTTGCTGAATGTCAACAACAAAAAGTACGGCAATGCATGTAAGTTGTTAGAATTTCTGTTGAAATTGAGCTGTAAGATGTGGCTCATTATTCATTCAAGCCATTCCACTTTTAATGATCTGGCAGTTAAGACTTCCAATAATGCTGTGGTCAAATAAAATGGAAGCAGTTCCACCCATAACTGAGGGCTTGTGTCAAAATGAGAGCCAAGTGCTAAGAATTTCCTTCTAGGATCTCACATGAAAGGAAAAAGGCAACGACACATGACAAATATGACTATGGGGGCAAAACAGACTTTTCTCTAGGGCAATTCCACTTGACAGGACATCCATTAGTAGCCGTTTGCTCTCTCTTCTTCTCGCCTGTTTGAGAATGTAATGTTTCACATTCTGTTTGACTTTATGACTGTCCTAACTCGAGGGCGTGCTTGTCAGTAGCGCACCCAGATCTCATAACATACACTGTGAATACTGTACATTACGATATGCATTGCCACTTACGCAACAGCACATGAAGAAGAGAGTAGTGTTTTCTGTTGTAAGAGAGTGAAAAGCGAATCATGAAAATCACATTTCCCATGTTTAAGGTGGTCTTTGCTACTTACGCTTTATACAGCGATTGGTTCCTGGCGCCACAGCCCAGCCAGAACAACACTGTTGACCTCCGCAGACATTAGGCCTGAGCAGAGAAAGACACGTTATACAACATGTTATGATAAGATCTGTTAAATACAGTATACGACGCTTCGACAAAAACATTCTCACTACTTCTTTATAAAAGTGTCGAACCCACAATTTCCAAGTGAAGAGTCAATTCTGTTGGACATTACAGTTTCACAGTTTTCTAGTTTTCCATGACCACCTCAGAAATCTGGCTGTCATTGTATTTGATTGAATAACGTGTTTGGGGCAAATCATGAAACTCTATACGTGTGCATAGAACCACTCCTCCTTGCCTGACAGTCAGACTTATCTGGGCCTTTGAGGGAAAATGTGAGATACAAATGGAATGGAAAGCACCCGTCTTCCATAAATCTCTGAGCAAATCAAGGATGACAAGTTTCAAAGACCTGTAACAAAATTCTTTGCGTTCTTCAGTCTGTAATTGTCCTGCCAGCCAATTTCACAGTGAGATAGATGAAAAGGCAATGAACCACAAGATAAATTTTTGGGTAACAGTAAACCGCAAACTGGATAAGTGCTGGCATAATCATCTTCTCGCAAGATATTAGAGTAAGTCGAATTCTGACTCATGGTGATGTGAGCATCAACTCATTGACCTCAGGCGGATTGAATAGTATAGCAACGTGTAAGCGAAGAGTAACACGGATGAAATGCTTTTTGCGTGGCTCTTTTGGCAGGCTCAGCACTGTCATAAATCAAACACATCAAGCTAGGCCCATGCCAAGACGGCATCAATCATAACAGTACGGCCCCATCAAAGGGTATCTAATTGGAAACAGCACATTTGCTATGCAATGCAATTAGTAAAATGGGGGGAAAATAAGTAGCTAATGCCTGTTCACACCTTATAAAAATGTTATGTTCTAACACAGATAAATAGCTACTGAAGAGGATTAGGAAAAAATGAATACTGTATAACTATAATTTCTGTGCTAGCATGAATCACTCGTTAATTCTGACAGGTGTAATGTAATTATTAAAGTAATGTGGGGAAGAGGGAAGGTGAACAGTCCCTAGGGGTTCAGTAAAGGAATAGTCAGAGAGGGGATTCCAAGAGGAAATGTGTCAGCGGCACGCTCACTCTAACAAGCTGCAGATGATTCATTTTAAGTTAATGAATCAGTGTAGAAAAACACCACGCAAATTGTTCCATGGCGGTTATGTAATGCCACCTTTATGCTCCTTTAAACTCAAAAGACCCTATTCATTCAACCCTGGAACCCAGGATTTTTTTCTGGCAATGCCAAGCAAGGCATTTATGCTATACTGCAATGGAGCGTGTTGCAACTTATGCTAGAGGTAGTAATTCTCTTTATATGTCAAATATATTCTTTAAATAGACAGCTCCGTCACTCAACCATGCATCGCTGCTTTTCAGTGACAAATATGAATACTATTGCATAACGTAACACGTTTGCATTGAGCATGGTAATGGCAAATATTTGTAGTCAATCAAATAAGATAAATAGCCATCCTGTCAATGTCTTTTGTCAAGTGATGAGAGTTTGCTTTCAGGAAACACGCAACAAAGCAACCTAAAAGGATAGGAGTTCAAGATGAGGTGGACTCACAGGGTTTTTATGGTTTAGGCCTGTGAGTACCCCTTGCATTCACCCCTGCAGATGTTCAACCAATTAGATGAAACCTTATATTGCGCATAAAGCGTTCCACACAAATTGGCTATATAAATAACCTGTTTGCATTGGCATGGACCACTATAATGACACACTAAAGAGATATTTGGTTTACATTTTGGCCTACTATCTGCATAACAAGGTGAACCCTTCAAATCCCTTCTGATTGCTGTGTAAACACTTTCCTCTTTGGTGTACCATTGTCGCTATGGCATAAACTGGACTGGATATGCCAGGCTTCATTTAACAAAGTGAAATGTGCTGCATTACAATGGAAACAACCAATCGGCCAGTTTTGGAGTTTAAAACTGAGGTAAAACACAGGGATTTGCAGTAGGGCCTACTGAGAGAGGGCTGTTGGACAAACAGGTGTTTCTGATCACAAAGCAATTTATAAATGTGCACCAGCCAAAGCTCTGGTAGAGCCACTTCAGTACATGGCCATAGGCACTGTGGATTCACAAATGTGGGGCACACAAGGTGGTTTGAGGGCATTCTTTCACTTCAATTTAAAGGTTGTTTAATAATGTAATGGGAGGAAAGAGTGATAATGCAATGCATCTTGAGTTTCTAGGTCAAGGACAGTTCAGCCATTCATGTATCTAGATGACATTTGTTGTTCATTAGAAGCTTCTATTATCAGAATTATGATCAGCAGCCCAGTTATCTAGGCCAATAGGCTGTTTCATGTCCTGCCGTGACCCCAACGACAAAATACCTTTCCACTGCAGGCAATGTGTCACTAGGACTAGAACTGCTTCACTAACTGTATAACACACCTATAACACTGAATAACACTTTCATTTGGAAAAGGACCTTCTCTATGGTTCTCTATGGTTCGTTTTGACATAATCAATATTGCCCCTAGGTCTATTTTTGTCGGTAATGCAGGTAAGAGTCGTCACCATACTGTAACATACAAAAAGAGAGCAAACCCATTTCCTATTCGCTTGTAGACTATTGTGTTGGTTAACAGATGGAGACGGTGGAGAAATAAACATTTTCGGTCGATAATAGAGCACTTAACTGGTCGCCTTACCCTGCAAGTCGTCTTGCATTAGAAGAGCTAGGTCTTCCGTGTCTGCTATTGATTCGGGTTTTGTGTTGTGATGCGTGCTGTGTGACTTGTCTTGCGGTGCGAAGCGCACTTTCCCTTGGCGCAGTAGCGAGGTCCTCCCGGAAGGCGCCCGCATCACGAGCTGCAGCCGCTTTGATTATAGTCGCGTGTCTGCTATCTCGGTGAGATGATGAGTCCTCCGGACGACTGACCGGGGTCCCGCGAGCTGAGTGGTTAAAAAATGACTCCTGGGAACTTTCATTGGATGTTCTAGAGGATACGTTTTCTTCTGGTCCTTTTGGCAGATCTTGACTTCTCGCTCGGAACCGCTGCGGTTCCCACATGGTTCGGGTGCCTGCACCCTCTTTCTTACCGCTTGTTGCGTCCCTTTGACCGTCGCACATTTGCACCAGTGAAGTTGCCAAAAGCACTGAAAATACACCAGCCATGCGGTCCATATTGGAAATAAAAGTTTGGAAACTATCGAGTGAAAGGACAGATCAGGTTGCAATTTTATCAGCAGCCACTAAAAAGCGCAATAAATGCGATTTCAACAAGAACGCATCCCCAGCCAAGAATTCAGGATGCCTGGATAGCTCTTCATAATGCCCAGGTAAGATTGGCGCAGAATGGCTTGATTTGCATGCCCTTATCAAATCACCTCCCAGAAACAGCCCAAAAGTCAGTAACGACTGGGCTTTTCTTCTCTCAAAACAAAATATGTAGATAAAAGTGCAGTATGTTATTTTAGACAAATGTTAATCCGTTTGTTTTAAGCCTAGTTAATGTTTAATATGACGCAGAGAGCAGCACGATGACTCCTGGGCTGCTGAATCTGAAGCCTATCCTGCTCGGCGTGAGAGAACCAGAGTTTGAATCGTGCTCCCATAGATATGACCACCTCCTTGGATCTGAAGTCACCGGGAATTTTTGTAGGGATTGCATGCGCTTTACAAAAAGAAACTCCCCCTTGGTCGTTTTGTTGCCTGCACATTTTCCCGCTGAGTCCAAGTGCCCACGCGCACTTTCTCTGCCAAATTACATCACAGAAATATGTACCGCATTTTGTGTGCGATTATTAATAATTCATACTCATGGACTCATATCAAATAATTGTCACATTTACCTGGTTACTTTGCCTTATCATAAAAGTAGTTTAAGCCTACAATTTTTCCCAATAACCATGACAGTGTTAGTCTGAGGTAATTAGGTCTGTTATTAATGAGGTAATTGCAGGCACAGACTTTCAGTAATTGTGTAGACTGCACCTAAAGTATAAACCCTCTGCTTTCTGTAATAGTAATATTCCTTTGATAGCACAAATTTTAGGCAAAATACTTTACTCCCACAGCATAGGTTATAGGAAAAAACGTCTATAGGCCTATACTACATGTGGTATATTATCTACAGACATTAGTATGAGGTGTTGTATGGGAATCTCACAGTTAAAGCTTAATCTGAGACCTTGGAAAATTCCTCCGGTTATATAACCAATCCCATTCATCTTCCCCTCTGATCCATGCAGCATCATCACTTTCCCCCCCGACTGTCTGGAAACAACACATTTCTTTTCTCCCATAAGAACTTAAACAACCCAAAGAGAGTTGGCCTCCTCCCCTTATTCAGCCCGCAAAGATGCACTGAAGTTTCTCATGAGTGGTCCCCTCGGTGCCAGCAGCGTTACCGCTCACTGGACCACCGTCCAAAACACATAGCAGTGGATAGCAAGACGAGGGGTCTTTCTGCCGGGCTGGCCTGCTCATTCATTCCCTTCTCCACACATTATTGAGATATAGAGCTTTCTCAACAGCTAAATCTCATCAAGGACGAGTTTATTGTGTGAAAGGAAATCCGAATGCTTCAATCATACGTTCAGTGAAATACTTTGAAGCGCCAGTCCGCCAGGTGTACTGTCACACTCCAGCCCCCCCCCACATTGCTACTCGGAGGGAAAAAACAATATCTGTGTGGAGACTGGGGCTGTGTAGCACAGCTGATTATCTAGCTCATTTAATTAGAGTAGTGCTGTGGCTGTCTTATGACTGTCCAGCCAGCTGAGGCCGGCCCTCAAGTCCATTACCTGCCCCCAGATCTCCCATTAGTTACCTGGTATTATCCAAGAAAGGGTTCTCACATCAGGTCTGGTCTAAGGCGCTACTGTATCTACACAGTGACCTCAGCGGTTAGCTTCAGCTGTTGCACGGCCACTGTTTTTTGCCATTTTCCCGGAGATGGCTGTCTTGTTTCTGCATGATGTTTACAAGCCACCGGTCGCGTTTTTGCAGAGCAGTTATCCATGTTACGAAAGCAGTCTTCAATGTGGCCCAATCTGACACAATTTGCAGCATCTGGAGTGACTCTGAAGAATACCAAGAGGATGTGTCTGGCAATGACCAGTTCTTTTACACAAAGAGTCCTTTGAAAGGTCTGGCACGACAACCAAGCCACTCCTATCATATTTCAAATGTGGAACAGAATTATGACTGTATTGTATATTATATTTTCCTGTAACCCATTAATAACAACAACACCATACCAAGTTCCGTGCGCTGATGTAAATAACCTCTGTATGTTCAGGCATGCATGCCTGTGTGTGTGTGTGTATGTGTATCTATTTGTTTTGGCCATAGACTACATTGTTCTCCAAATGGCTAATATTTCATAGCCTTCATCATGTAACTATAGAGAAACTTTCTCAAGCCATTAAACATACATGTTTTTTTTTAGTCAATTCTACTAAGAGAGCAAATGTTAAAAAGAACTCATCTGACAACATTGAGCAGGACAGCAGAATGTGAGTTACTGAGTAGAGTGCTCCCATGGGGCCAGGGATCAAGTACCCATTAGAAAGACAAATATATTATTATGCCCTGAATTTAAGGCTAGTATTAGCTATTAGCTATTACATGTTGGTCTCTGTGACAACTATCAGTCGCTAGCTACCTTTAGCCTATCAATTACCACAGCTACCTTTTTTCTCTTTCAGCAACTACCATAAAGCCGATAATTGTTTGACTTTGTAGCAGTCAGGACCCGAGGAAACATGGAAGAAAGTATACTGAACATATTATATCTAAAGGAGTGAGGCTAGTTTGACAGAATACCACTTTGTAGAAGCCTACATTGGCTGTTTGCTTCATTAAAGCAGTTTTTTTCATTGAACATGACAGCTTCTCCTTGGAGCGAAAATTACGGAAGACCTCCATCGTACTTTAAAACAGATTAAATGGCATACATAAAACAGATATGCTTAAAAACCAGAGGAAACAGTGGAATATGGAGTAGGATGAATGTAACATGCTCTGGCAAGGGGCGCATGGGTCTTCGGTTCGTATGAATGAGGTGCTGTCAGCTCAGGGTAATAAAAGTAGGTCACTCAGGCGTTATTTAAGACAAGCACTCCCATTTCCTTTTCTGATATTCATACTTGTGTTTTTCATGTGGGGGTCATGAGTGCTGGCTTCAAATAAGTCTTTCTATCTCTCTCCCTCTCTCTGTATGTGAGCATATACTGTATGTGTGGATGTTTAAACATACTGGCAGGCCATACACAGAGGCAGCCTCCATGCAGTATAATGTTGGAGACAAAGTGAGAAAATCTGTCAACTCAGAAAATGAGACCAGGAGTAACGTTGTAACACTATTAAATTACACAACCTTTGGCAGTGTGTTTCTAGTATGTCATCTAGCACTGAAATACATCCACCCTGCATCACTTCATAGCTGCATGATTGGTTAGGGTTAGGGTTCCCTATATGGGTGTACAACTTACAGGCTTCCTATGCTAGATGATTGCATGCCAGAGCCAAACAGCTAAACCAAAAAACTGTCATACCAGGAGAAGGTCATTAAGATCTGATTAAGGTCTGCTCCTTCCAAATCGGTATTTTGCCCCCTCTGAAAAGATTCACCAGAAGTTGTCTTGGTGTGTGTGCGGTCATATACATCAGTCTGTGATATGAATGGCTCCTGGCAGCGGCACCTCCGACCATGTGCCAACTGTAGCAGGTGACGTAAGGATTGAAGTCAGGGGTTGCTCCACAGAAATGAAAGGACTCGTTTTTTTCCCCCAGACTTTATTATTTCATGTTTTATGAGATGGTGTTGTTAGGTATCCTTCAGCCTGCCTCAGTGACAATATTAAAAGTCTGAGGTTCAGAACTCAGTGAGGTCACTGGGATAGTTTTCTGCATGACATGGCCTTGAGGTTTATAGCCAGGGCTTAGAGGCTTCCTTGTTTTGCTCCATATGACCTTCTGACCTCCTGCTAGGAAACCCCAGCATGTACACCAATAGAGCTGGTGCTCTAAGCCCTAAATTTGACCCACAAGCACATGCAAATACTTGTGCACGGTCATTAGGCAAAAAAGGACCACACACACTGCCCAAGTTAACAATGACATTTAGCATTATTATTATTAAATAAAGAAAACCTGTTGGAAACCCAATTCATGACCCCCATGTTGGGTATCACTGGCCCAAATAGCACTGCATGGGGCTCTGTCTCCTAGATGAGGGAGTAGTGACTATCCTTGAGCAAGATGTTTTTACCCCTACGCGCTCCCTAATACTTGCACTCACTGTAAATTGCTTTGGATAAAAGTGTCTGCTAAATTACCTAATTGTAATTGTGGTGACTATAGACTATAGAGAGCTAGACGGAGAGAAAAAGCGGCATGCTCTGGCTCTGTATGTTGAAATGTAGCAAGCTGAAATGTTGTAATGCACATATCCAGAGACACTATAGAATCCTGAATAGATCTCTATGGGAGAACTTTTTATGTCCCGGTGACCATTAAAAGTGCAGTTATGACTCTCTTCCCATTCATTTAGATAGGGGCCTGGGGCATCATTTATAAATGCTACTTACATAGAAAATACTGTGTACATCACTTTTTGCACAAAGTCCCTGATTTATAAAAATCATTCTTGCCGTAAAGTTTTCCTTATCTCTATGGAAACTCTGACCCATGCATATCTAGATTATGAGGCCGAAATGAAAACGGGACACTACGACGCCGATGGCAATAAATTAAACAATTTTTCACAGTTAGGCCTATTAGATTGAAATAGTTGGCTATGTTTAATAATAATTATTATAGTAATAATGTATTAAATATTTCTGTTGTTCACAAGGTTGAGCAATCAGGTCCGTTTAAGATAATCAATGATTAGCTAATGCAATGCTGCATGGATCCCCTTTATATTTTCGAATTTTAAAGATTTTTTTTTTCTGGCAGTTTGATTGATCACATATTATAAACAATAGTGCCATGTAGCCTATTACAGAAAATGTCACGCTTATGGGACACGATCATCAAGATTTAAAATATTGAGAAACGGAGCATGGATCCCGGACCCCGGACCCCAGACCTGGGTTATTTGACTTATGTTCAATCCTTATTTTGTCAATTCAAACTCAATTCAAACTCATGTATAAAACTCCATGTAGGTAGTCACTAATAACCTTATGTACGGAGAATATAGGAAAGTGCGTAGGCCAAAATATATTTTAAAACATTGTGTACGTAGGCTACTTCTCCATTCAAAGTTGTGACATCTTGCCATTATACAAACTATTCCTGAAATAAAGTTTGACAAAGCTTTTTCCTGGTTTCCGCTCTGCTTTTGTCAATGTGAAATCAACGGGTTCCTCAGGTGTAAGTAGGTATTTTAATATTAATTTGGGGCCGTTCATTGACCACTTATAGTGTTCTTATAAGGCAACTTTACGTTTGATTGGGATTTATAAAGACAACTTTGCGTGGAAAAGTACGTACACTATAAATCTCAATATTTTTGGTGTGCGCACATTTCTATATTCTTCGTATGTAAGGTTATTTGTGACTATGTACATAGAGTTTTATAAATGAAGGCCCTGGTCGTGTTAGCCCGAAATAACATCCCGCGAGCATTACCAAGATGGCTGCCGAGTGGCCAGACTTGCCTATAAGGTCTTTGACATATCCTCAAGGTCGATATCTCCTACCAGTGCCAACTCTGTTGTTGGGAATGTGATCAGGGAAGCTGCCTCTCATTACCTTAAGTGAATGTAAGGAGGTATTTTATTTGAGCCAGTTGGCGCTCCCCATTCCCCTTCCCCAATTCATTGAAAGTGAAGCCCATTCCAAAAGTGGGAGCCAGTTCAGAGTGTTGGTCGCAACCACAGACCTACCACGAACTTGAGGAATAACACTGTTCCTTGCCAGTCTAAGGCAAGTTGATTTATTACAACTTATGGACCATGTTTATCACATTAAAGCTGTTTTATTGATGGCAACCTAGGTGGGCTGTAGAAATATGTTCTGGCTGATATTTGCTCTGCGTTCAGAAAAACTACTGCTTAGCGGTGTGATGCTGAGGTTCTAGGCTCAGCCTTACATGCGTTGGTGTAAAACAATGCATGGTATGATGTCATGGCCCTCTATGATACATGATGCCGGAGCAGATTTAGAGGGTGGGTCACGTTGACGGCCAATTAGGTCAAATAAGACCCTGCCATAGCTTTCCGAAAAATCATAAATTTTCCTAGGCGGAGGAGCCTTTCATTCATTAGCCTGGAATATTAAAAAATTAAATAAAGTAAAATAAATCTGGAAATGGGTAATGGTGGTTATGTCTGAATAGTCACTCACAGGCGTCCCCAATCCCCGTGGTTCCATGGCGTCTTCACCTGTAGACTATGAAAAATGAAGCTCAAGTACTTTCCTCATTAGTAGCTTTACTGTGCAGGATAGAAATGGATAACCATTCTTCAGCTTGCAGAAAGCGATTGGATTTTACAAAAATTTGACAATAAAGGTTCCCAGACTGAGAAGAATTTATTAGATCTTCTAATTGTGTATTTATTTGTCTCCAAATGTAAAAATAGCACAACATCTTGTAGCAATTAATTTACTTGATACATAACGCAGCATGTCATCCGCATAAAGGGATAGCTTATCCCTTTATTCCCCATCTGTATTGAAGGTATAGATTTCAGGATCAGAGACAATGGTTCTATTTCTAACGTAAAAAAAGCGGACTAAGTGGGCAGCTTTGTCTTGCACCTCTAGATAAAGTAAAATTTGCGCAATTGGTTTGTGACAACAGATGATCGAGAAAAATAAAGTCAGACTCACTGAATAAATGTACGCTTTATCCGCATCTAATGAAACCACAACCTCTGGCATCTCATTAGATGAAGGACTGTACAGCACATTTAAGAGACGTTGTACATTAGAGAATAAATGTCGTCCTCTAATGAAGCCTGTCTGGTCAGCTGAAATTTCATTTGTCAATGGTGTCGCTAACAGTTTTGCCAGTATTTTGGCATCAGAATTTAACAGTGACACATGTCGGTACGAACCACACTTTGAAGCATCTCTACCAGATTTGTTCAACAGAGTAATTTATGCTTCGGTGAGGAATTCTGGTAGTTTACCTTGGGATAAAGAATCATTAAAAACGTCTAACAGCAAGGGGGCTAACTTAACAGAGAAGTTTTTATTAAAATCAATAGGGAAATTATCAGGCCCTGGGGCTTTTCCACTTTGCGTGGCAGAGATGTCAACATGAATTTTTTCGAGCCCCAGGGGTTGATCCAATTTCCCTTTTGGACCAGTAGAGAGCCTCTGCACAAATCCCACATCCCAGTTAGGAGCGTACAGTATACAGTACATTCACTAGTAAAACAGGAGTACTGAAAAGTTGCCCAGAGACTATAATGTAGCGGCGTTGTGGGTCAGATATGTTGGAAGAAGTACATTTTTAAATGTATTATTAATATTGCAGCTCCTCTTGCTCTAGTATTAAAATTGGAATGAAAAATTTGGCCTAGGCCACAATCTCAATCACCAGCTGATCTCAATCAGCTGACAGCTCAGCTGATCACTGCTACGCATACAATTGGCTAATTGTGTTCAGGGTGCCTTATATGAGCTGCCCTAGCCTACCCATTCACGCAACTTCCTCTGCAAGCACTTTGCAACCCGCCTCCACCCCAACTCCTCCATTCATGCTGGTCTAACTAAGTAAATGTAATATTGTTTTCATTGATGCTGCTCTGTTCTGTACCCTATGGGGGGTCTTGCCGCTGCTCTTCCTGCTTTATAGTTTCCACGTATGCACATGGAGGGGCAGGGGCGTTTCTGCTGCTCTCCCTGCCTTAGGCTTTCCGTGTGTGCATGTGGAAGGGCAGGCTACAATAGAAATAAAATATTTTCTTTGACTAGTGTCCTGACTGAACTGAGTTTATGCCAACTGTCTGGCACGATAACATTAATGTCTTTCCTGTTCTTAACTGTGCAATTTGCAAAAAATCAATTAGTCAAATGACTCAAATTATGGTCAAATTCCCTCTTTAGTGATTTACTGTAACACAGTAATGTACTGTATCCTTAATTTCTGTTTCCACTAAGGTTGAGAGGCTACTATGTGTGTGTATCCATTTTTTCTTAATCTAAGCGTTATGAATGTCATGCAGCCCTTATAAAGGAGATTTTATTTTTGAACCAGGACCTATAAAAGACGGCTACCACTTAGACAGAGAGAATTCTAGTCTCTCACTGAATATCCTAATTGTCTCCAGAAGATCACTTTTCATCGTTAGAACACGTTTCACCACAATTCCAACAACAGTAATGTAGCCTATACTGCAGGCAGTGAAAGTGAACATTGACATCACATGCTGTAAACTTTCCCCCTGGAATCTTAATGTAATTAGACATCACTGTCAACGGTAAATCCGCCTGTGGGAGCGTTTCTAGGTTGTGTTGTGGAGCCACCAAATTAATTTCAGGGATTTCTAGAATAAACATTTGTGGCACTTTGGTGGTGATACACACAAATTACTGTTTACTCTTTCGACTTTTACCCCGACTATTGACTGGAGACCGACCTGCCCTGACATTAAGTGTTCTACTGAGATTGGAAACTTGTGCTTTGTGATCTATCACCGTTCGGTCTCTGTTAATCTTTTTCCCCAGAAGGTCACCACTCAACATTTGTCTAGTACTAATAGTAAGATATAGTGAGAGACTCTGTTGGAATGTGAGTTGTTTTGTTAGTGGACTGCAACTGGATTAGTAATGCAGGTCTGTTTACTGTTGCTGCTGGGAATGGATGAGGCATAAACCATATTTAACGGTTGAGTCATGATGACAGGTGCCTTCCTCACAACTTCTCTCACTACATCAATTAGATATGCTATATTTAGTTATTGTCCAAGTTGTTGTCTAACAGTGTTTTCGCCATGTGTAGCTTTATTTGGCAAGTTTCATTCAGTGATTCAGTGTTTGTTACAATATTGAGTCCTGACAAGTGGTAAAAATGCTATTGATGTGCTGCACTTTCTTGATGGGCCTCATGCTTGGTTAGCTATCAGCAAAGAATCGTGCTCTTTTCAGTAATAGTTATACAAATGATCTTCCTCACTGCCCCCAATTAACAGCGAAGGTCGAGTGCCAGAAAGTTATGATGCCATTTAACCCTCTGCATGAGGTCAATTTGACCTATTAAGCATGATAAATCTGTTATTTTTCAACCCATTAAACCTTTTCTACATAACCCATTTAGTCAGAACCAGCCATCAGTCTGCTCAGTGCTAGCAAAGTTCAAGCAATGACCTAAACAGGATGGCTGACACAAGAATTAGCTGTGATAACTTCAAAGCGGCTTCTGTCACAGGCCTTCACTAATTATAAATCAGCAGATTAGCAGCAGGGGCGGGAAACCCTCCAGCATGTTGGTCGATAGGGTAACATTAACAGCAGCAGTCAATGGACGCTTCTCATGAATATGATTCATGTATATGGGAAAGAGGGGAGCATTAAACTTGAGGAAGACTCCTCTTTGACTTTGCTGACTTGTCATGCAAAGCCCTTCAGGCCCCTCATAGACCCGGAGGCTTCTGACAGATGTTCTGCTCCATCATGGCACTTCCAGGAATCTCTTTGAGCTCTTATGTCGGCCAGTTATAGAGCAGATCACCATAATGAGTGAAGGAAGTTAGCGCCTCTGGTTGATTCTGTAGTCGTCAGGGCCAGTGGTACAGACCAGTTAGTCACTGGGGCACTCTAATAGCTGAGATCAATCTAAGACCAATGTTATTGTAAAAGGTTGGAAGGCAGACAGTATTTCAAATGATAGATCCTGTGCCATGCCACAAACACACGCCCACATATGTACTGCATGGATCTTCATCAGCTCATGTCAAACATCTCGCAGAAAGTGGGAACAAAAATCAAGTTTAGCAGAAGGAATAATACAACAATGACAAACCGCAAATTTAAACAGTCAATGAAATGTCTCTTTCTGTCAGCTCACATCTCTTTCTGCATAAAAACCACCACAGAGTTTATACTGTGGATTCTTTGGTTACCATTCCACTTGAGTGTTAAGTGTTCATATGACTCCTTGTGCTGTTGACTTGTATACAAGAGAACTCCATGGGGAGCAGGAAGAGAGGCCTCGTGTCTAGATACCTGTGTCCTGAGCGGCACTATAAGCACTCAGCAGGCTTCAAGGGCGAATGCCCATCAAAGAGCCAAGTTTTAATAAGCCTGCAGACAGATGTGCTGCTAAACAGCCTCAAGTGCCACAAACGGGTTTACTTATTGCATTGATCCTCATGGCTTCGCATGGCACTGTGAATTCATGAGGATGAAGTTGATAGTGCCAACATGCCCTAACAGTCGCCTGCAGCGCGAGCTCAAGGATGAGATACTTTTGTTGTGAATCTGCTGTTCACATGAACCACGTGGATGGGAGGGCAGGGTTTTGGGGCCAGATATAGGCTACGTTCAGACTGCAGGCAAAAGTGGCCCAAATCTGTTTATTTGTACTCATAAGTGTCTCAGGTCTGTTTTTTTCATAACAGTGTGAAGAGCACAAATTTAATCTTTTCAACTCTAATTTGGGCCACTTATGTGGTCGTATGTGGTCCTAAATCAGATACAGGTCAGATTTTTTGCAATGTGACCTTAGTCTGAACAGTCATTTTAAAATAATGCGACTTTTGTTTCACTCTAGATCGACATTCGTCACAATTCTGCGCTGGCAGGACTCACTCGGTGAATACAAACATGGAAGACAACTGTGATGGAGGTAGTCAGTGGAGGGACAATGTGGTGTTAAGCCCATTACACGCGGAGCGGATCCGCTCCCAAGTTAATCAATGAGTTGATGCTTTTTTTCCCGCCTGGAGTCTATATTTTCCCCCTTGCCTCGAGTTTTTCAAGCGTTTTTACAGACAGTGCAATTGAAATACATTGTAGAAGCAGAAATACACTACAAATACTCATTTAAAATGAATCGTTTTGGTTGGTTTCTACACCCACCCCCGTTTGACACCATTTGATCAACCCAACTGTTGTCAAACGTTGTATTAATAGAACTTTGTAGCTCGTCTGAATTGTTAATAATTCAGAATATAATGTTAATATATTCGTGATACTACAAAACATGCATAATATTATGTTAATACTGCATGATCAATGCAGTGCAATGTATATCATGAGCAAATTACATCAAGAGTGTTGGGGGAAGTGTGTATATAATGTCAGGACACCAGCAATATCCGCAGGCAGTGTGCAAAGCGTGGCAAAGAAATAGCTCAGAAAACCTGAGCAAAAACACTCCTCGAGTAGTGTGCAACAGGCTTTAGTGTTTGGGGGGAAACTTCTGTGCAAATTCGCTGACTTCCACTGCACACCAACTTATAGATAAAACCGTAAATGCTGACTTCAGTGGCCTCCATGTTTACTTCCACTCGACAGCGTGCTGCGTCTCTTATTGTTCTTCGCCAGATTTGCACATGCAGTTCAGGAGCATGACCAGTTCACACTGGAATCTGAAATTGACCACATTTACAGCCGAACAAAAAAACTGAGCAATAAATCCGATTTGAGCATTAAGGCTTGCAGTGTGAACGTAGCTATTGAATTGTGTGTGTGTGTGTGTGTGTGTGTGCGCGCGTGTTTGTGTGTGTGTAAATTACTGCTGACCAGTAGGAAGAAGAATTTATTTGAGCTGTAGGGTAGCCATATCTCATTCTTGTTATCTTTTATATTTTATGTGAGAACACACCATCATGTTTGCACTACAGCTGGACATAATTGGTTATGTCCAGCTTTATTTTAATGTAGCATTAATGGCACAGTACAACCCATAGGTTTTAGTGGTGTACTTGTTGTTGTGGTGGTCTATATCTATGTGGATTCCAGGGTGGACTAACTTGTATAGTCTATATTTTATAAAAGTATATCATTATTAGTAGCACTGTTAAATAGAATTAAATAAAGTATGGGGGTATATACCCATCTATACCAAGAGTTTATAACCATTGCACATTTTTTGGGTGGAGAGGTTATATTGTGCATGCTGCTTTGGGAGAGTGGATGCCTAGGGCAGCGGTTCCCAAACTTTTCAGCCCACAACTCCTAAAATAACGGTGCCAGAGGTGGTTGAAGCATACAAAGATTTCTCGCAGTCGCGCACACACACTAATACATAGACGTATCCATAACAACAACACCAGCAACAGCAACCATAATATTATTTTACAGCAATTACATTTTAATTCAACTACTATTTTGATCTTTTGTAACTATTATGGCTAAAATATGCTATTTCTAATCGTTTTTAAATTTGATTTGATTTCTGAAACTCATCTCGCGACCACCCCTTGGTGTTCCCTCACTTTGGGAACCACTGGCCTAGGGCACTATTTAGACCACCCTTACAGATAAACCACATGAAATTTAAATGTGATCACATGAATTTCACATGTGTTTTTTCTGGAAGGGCAGAGCTGCCACTGTGCAAAATGCCAAAACGCTTCTATTATATAATGTCCTAACACAAAAAGGCTTTTATGTTTATAGAATAAATGAATGTTCATGTTTTCTTGTGATCTCCAAGTGCTCTCCATGGAGAGAGGATACCAGGTTTCAGTTTCTATTTCTTTATTCGTCAACTTAGCAGAGTCCGGGCCAGTGTTTTTCCAAGGAAAGGCTGAATTTGTCAAAGGAAAAGGTGAACTACTGCATAAATAAAAGGCTGAGTGGAAAAGCACATAATGACGGACAATTTTCAAGTAGTGAACAAAAAGACAATGTCATAGTGCTGTCTTTCAACTCTATCTATTTATCCCTAGGAACATGGCCAGTGACTAGAAAAATTCATCCACTGGGGGACTCCACCACTGTAGATGGAGAATCCACTCTTTCCGTGATAGACCTTGATATAAATCCTTTCTGGCAGTATAGATAGACTTAACAACTGTGTCGAACTCTGGCATGAAACCTTTCACAGTCTGTACTGTGGATTCTTTACTGTACTATAATACAAAGTGGAATGTTGTGTTTTGGAAAATAAGTTTGATTCCATATTGAACAGAACAATGGACGATTTTCCATCTATTTGTTTACAACCATAGATTCATATTCTAAACCTCCATCTAAAAAGAAAACACACTGGACACAACAAAAGACGGACACAGACATCCCTCCCCCGTTGACACATTAGGGTTGGAGGGAGAGGGAAGTGGCCAAAGCATGATAATTTAGCTTTGTCTTTTCAGGAAAAATTAGTTCAATTCAGCCAATAGCTCATTTCAGTTGCAATAGCATGTGTTTAACCTGTAGAGGGCAACTACCACATTCAGAGCCTATTCAGAGTTGAACAACTTCATACAATTCGATCAAGGATTTTAGTTAAGCTTTCAAATGAATGTTGTCCATGACTCCACAATGATAGCGTGAGCTGCTGTGGTAGTATTTTGCCTTAGTCCTACTGATTCTCACTGCCTTATTGTTTTCATCTTACCAGTTGATAGGATGTGACGAGAGGCTGTGTAATCACTGGCTGTGAGTGTTTGCAGCAGGTCCAACCATCTGTCCACCATTCTGAGTAAGGAATGACTCCCATGTTTGCTGCAAGAAGTTTGATCTGCTTATTAAATCACTGCGTCACCTCATATGTTGATAGATAGTGTCGCACAGGGTCACTCTTTTATTGCAGAATTGATCAGGAATGTATTCTGCGTGCATATAATGCCAAACCACATCTGGAAGCAACCTGGGAGCTGTTAATCTCAAATCTAAACTGAAATGAAAATAGCCCTGTCAGAAACACCCAGGAACTGCTTCAGTTGCATAACAGATTTTATTATGTAATTTAAAATTCATACTCGGGGAAAATATTGTAGAAAAAAAAGTAAATGAAATTAAATATTATTCTGGTAATGAATACAGAGTGAGTAAAACTTAACACTGGTATACATAACTTCTTAAAAGTTTATTTCCATACAAAACCTCAGAGGGGAAGTTTTACTGGTCAAACACTTTGCTGACATAATGTTTGCGTTGCCACAAAAATCTCACTGGTGTGTTTTTGAATGACTTCAAGCAGATCAGAGACTGATTCAGAGGATGGAAAATATCTAAACCACCATCCATGGACAATGTAGCTAATTGGACAAATTTTTAACTTCTTTCTGAAACAGTTGGCACATTATACAAAGCGGTGCGGAGGGGGGTTCAGCAGGCCTGGGTCTGTTAAATGGCCTTGTGAGCAGCAACACTTGAAAATGATGAAAAATAGAAAAATACAATATAAATGCTAATTACTGTATATCCTCAGCATTTAAACAGCCCATCAGACTGATTATGATGAATGTATCGCGGAAGAAAACAGTTAATATTGAGTGTTCGGCCAGTAGAAAGCCAAAGTTACTGGCTCACAATGTGTGTCTGCAGCCTGTTTATGGGTGTGTACACATGTGTGCGTTTTTGTGTGTGTACTTCCATTCATGTCTGTATGGGTTTGTGTCCCTGCACATGCCTTTGAGTTGGAAGGGAGCACATTTTACATCCTGGACAGTATCATGACTGGGCCGCCTTCCCTGTTCTTCAGCCTTGTCCAAATCAAGCAAACAAACCAGGAGCATGTCAGCCACTCCTCTGTTCATCAGCCCAGAGCAGGAATATGTATTTTCATTTCGTGACCTCATGCAGACATTTCACAAGCCTACAAGCATTCCAAGGTAACGTGCCTTTCGTTATTGGGCTTCACCATTATAGCGTTCATTCCATTCAGGTCTGTTCAGTTCACTCTGACGTCCCTGCTACTAACCGCAAAGTAAAATCATTTATTCTCAAAGCTAAATCATCTCCAGATGGATTTAATCAACGAAATCTGATTTATTGTCGATGGTGCAGAGCTTCTAATCACTCAAAATGTCTCAAGCAACTTCTGTTATTTTACCTTTTGTTTAAAAATGATTGAGTGGTTGAAATCATTTAAACTGAAATATTTCTTATCTCCACGAAAAGGAGATAAGATCACGTGTTCAGTGATTTTGTGGCAAATAAGGCAAAAGGTCACTCAACTGACTAGCTTAAAGGTATTGGTCTGTTTACATGTTTCTCCCTCAACGCGTTGTTCGAGTAGCGTGAAGACCCTCCGAGGGGAATTGCTCTGCTGAGCCTCCAGTAACCAGTCACCATAAAACAAAAATATACAGCCAGGTTCTCGCACGGTTCACACCCAGACCAAAGTAAACACTCTCTGCCTCGTCCATGGCCCTTCTCATGTCCCCACGTGTATCTGGCTTTTATTGTCCTCCCCAGAGTTTCAAGGATGGTATACTCATCATCCCATTGGGTGGCTCACACTCTTGAACAGGAAAGCACTCCTGCCATGACCCACACTGCTAACACAGAAAGCAGAGAGGAGGCTGGAGGAGTTGCATCACATCCTATTCGGACTGCCTTACACCTGGGTCCCTTCATGACAGCCACAGGGATGATCAATCTATAGGCTAAAGGTTTAGTACAGAATGGTTGAATAGTACAACTATCCAATCAGCATCCTGGTTCTTATTTTCTTGATGACCTTGAATAAAACCTTTAAATAGAGTAATCTGGCACATGGAGGCATACCAGCACCATGTGATCCTGAAGGCGTGATCCTTCATCTGTTCCGCACCCATTCTCTTTCTCAAATGCTCAAGGCGCCAGCTTGCCATCAGCTGAAAGGTTGGCATGAATGGAAGCAGCTAATAGGATGTAGTCCATCTTCCTGTCATTTCAAACACAGCCTCACCCTGTTCCCTTCTCACACACCAGGGTGGTCCCTGCCCACCCCACCATCAATCTACAGCAGTGTGTAGAAGCCTTGGCCGAGGATGGCACCCTGGACAGGAACACATAACTCCTCAATCAGCAGTTTCCAGCAGGTGTGCCGTGCCATCCCTCCATCACCCCACCCATTTCTCCTGGCAATGACACATCCTTCTCTGTTCCTCTTGTGTAGATCCAGCACTGCGCAGCCTGGCATGATGCCAGCCCACGCACACACACACACACACACACACCAGCATAAGGGAGCCGAGCTAAATGGCAACTTTCATTATTTGGCTTGTGTTTACATCCTGTCTTTGATGCTCCTGTCAAAACGTTTCCGTTTTTCACTGTCACCACCACTCCAGGCGCCCTCTAGTGTACAGCACAGGGTTTTCAACTCACACACAAAAGACATATGTGTTACTGTACTGTAAACTGTAAACATACGGTAAAGCTGAATGTTCCTGACCTCCCGACAAAGAATAACAGGTACATGTGGCCACCAGATGTTAGTTGTGGTCTGTGTTACCCATTTAAAACCTCATACTAAAGAAATTTGAATGAATTAAGTTCTTAATTCACAGCACTGACTGTGCTGTGCTATATGATAACGATCATCCTAATGGATAGAAATGAGCTACATTAGCGAAACGTCCTGGCCACATCATCCCGATGTGGAGCTATTGTTCTGTGGAATTCTCCATACCAAAATAGGTGAAACAACACAGGAAAAGCTAATCTGTATTAATCTGTATAAAATATTTATACAAGGTTTAGAGAATGTATGAGCGTAATAATATATAATATTATAATATATAAATAATTATTTCTTCTCAAGGATTTACTGACAAAGTCATAAATGAGCCTGCGTTCCACCCGTCGCCACAAACAGAAGGCCACAGTGGTCTCTCTTCGTTGCTGGATGCAGTCACTCTTAATATCGGCTAAGCAACACTGTGGCTGTGGTCAGACAAAGGACAAATGACACTGCTCATTCCTGGGAACTGCCAACCTCCAAGCAGCAAACATGCTGTCACCTCATGTACTGCTTTCCATCTCAGTAGCGTTTTAATATGATGCCAGCAGACAGACTCTCATTGTGCTGTCCTGATTTGTGAGACGGACATGGTCTCTGACCTCGTCTATGACCCTAACAGAGAGCCATCCACCCAGGTCTCCTTTTCAACACACACACACACACGCACACACAACACACCAGCAGAACATGTTGTAAACTGCTCTATACCCTCCCCATGATTCAGGATATGTATGAAGCGTTTTAACATGCGTTTGCAGTTAAAAGGACGATTTGACACGCTGATGTTTATGAGCAGGCTGGCAAAAAAATTGATGCTGCATTGTTTGTTTAACGTACGCTATAGTCCTGAAGACAAAGAGGTAGAATAAACTCCACTTTACAGCCCATTTGGAGCTGATGCGGACCAACGCCGTACTCACAACAGGGACGTCTGAGGGGTGTAGGGTCTATCAGACAACCTGTCATGGCCGAGGAAATGTAAAGATTGTAAATGTTTCCCCAACACAGAGAATTTAATACAGCTGCACCTCCCAGCAGGACAACTGGCCCCATGAATCAATTTTCCTCGTTCCAACATCGTATATAACGCAGACAGCCATCGACTGGGGGACACTTTGTCTCCACACAAGCCATTTTTCAAGGCTATTCGAGAGCGCGAGCTTCTGCTTGTGTCTGAATGCATTTCGTGCGATGAGCGCATACAGATTCACTTAACTTTGAAAACAGGTCTCAGGGAACATGTGTCAGCGACTGTGTGTTTGACGGAGGAGCATGTCTTGAAGAGCATTTTCGTGTTGAACTCGTTGTTTATGTGTGGCCCTCTTGTGGCTCTTGTTCCGTGTAGACTCGCCGCTTCCCAGCATGGGCGATGAGCTACACATCTCAGCACTTAGATCACAGAGGATTCATTGGAGCACTAGAGAATCAGAGAAATAACAAGAGGGGGGGGGGGGGGGTGCAATGTCTTTAATCAGCAGCAGTGTCACAGCCACACATTCTTCTGCTACCATGAGTTTCCAGACTATTGTCATCACTTGGAAGAACATCTCCAACTGCGTCACAGTTGGAGATGATTTTCCCCATAATAGCCCATAACAGAAATTGCCGAACCATATTGTCACAGTGTCCTATGAGGAACCAGTTAGGGCCCTTAAATAACAACAGGAAGATAAAGCGGGGGCAGAACCCACCAATAAACATCTACTCGAGTCTTCATGCTAGCTAGTCCAAGCCGTTAGACATTCCGTACTTAAGCGGAGAAAATCCTTGAGGAGGTCGTCCCACACTCTCACACAGGGAGCTGATGTTTGCCAGGGTTTGGACCCAGTTGGAACCAGTTGCACGTAACATGAAGTCAGTACACTATAGAGCTTGGAGAACGTCTCGCCAGGGCTGTTTCTGGAGCACTGCTGTCCTGTCCTTCAACAACCCTGATTATGATTGGCCTCTAAATCAGCTCAATCAGCACAGATGATAAATACCTGCAGCCAATCCAGTTGGCAGTTAATCAGTGGCGTCCAATCAGGTAATGAGGACCTGAATGTTGGACTAGGGAGCAGAGAGCCTAGAGGCCGTTTCAAAGAAAGGGAGATCAGTCATGTTAAAGTCAGTAAAGGTCTGCTGCAATTGTGTTCTCTGCCCCGTAAAGACCACTGTCTGCACACAATTATCTTAGATAAAGCTAACAGACAAACCATCCCCTTAGAGGCAGGGTGGCTAACTTCAGAGAAGGGTTGCGAAGAACCACCCATAAATTTACTTCCCCAAGATTTGGCAACCCCTGAACTGCAAAACTGAGCTGTAGTCAGGTCTGGAGATGTTTATGGAATAGTACATGGAAAAATGTGTCCATGTGAGAAACATGGTTTCCCAGGGAATTAGTATCATCAGATTAATATACAAAAATGTGCACTATTGTTGTTGAGAGATCCCCCACAGAGTCACAAGGGAGGAAGACCCAATCCAACCGGGTACATTATGTCCATGTGAGCACCAGAGAAAGGCTTTCTGATTTGTGGTTGCCCTTTAGCAGGCATTCCTGAGGGAAATTCGAGAAAGGCCATTATGCAAATCCACAGGTGCATGCCAAGACTGAATAACTGGACTCTTGCCTCCCAAGTATTTCAAGATGCCTTCCTGCTTGCTTCTGATAGTGTTGAAACCAAACCATGAAGAGACAGACACGTGGGTCTGGTGTGAAAGCCTTGGCAACTTTCATGTCCGGTGTCTGCAAGCAGCAGAGACCCTTTCTTAGGGGTTATGTGAATGTGGTCAAATGCAATTAACCCACCAAGAGGTATTGAATCATATATTGTACTGATATGGCTGTCAATTATTCCATCACATTTGTATATTAATTGTTTTCCATTCCACTTTTAGCTCTTCCATAAGTGGTATTACATTCCATTGCCTTGTAGACCCTTGTAAAAGGATGCAAAAAAGGAAACTGGTGTGTTTGAATGGAATGTATTTATCTGTCAATAAATGGCCATTAATAACAAATGACAGAAAATTAAAGGATTTCACTTTGGCCTGTTTTCACTTCCTCAGACTCTCCAAAGAGTGTGTGAGGTGTAGTGGATGAGCAGTATACAGGAAAGTCCGAGCTAAGCTACCCCAAGTAGCCTACAATAGCCCAGGCATGCTTCCCACATCTCCATGAAACTAACGTGTGACATGTACAGACACTGCCCCCCTGTGTCCAAAAGGGGTACCCGCTCTGCTGATAGAAACCAATTGCTACCAACACACACTACTGTCCTTTTGTAAAATAGAGTAAAGATTGAAATGTCAGCAAAGAAAACGAATAAGGTTACATGGGATCTTTTTGGTAAAAAAAATATACAGGAACAAGGTAAGGCTTCTGAGAGACCTTACTATCCATAATTCCTGATAGAGGTTGTGTTGTGTTTGTGTACATGCCGATAATTTTATATTTTAAATGCTGCAATTTCAAATATGAAACACCAGATAAAATATGTAAAACCAGTCTCATGAGTCCATCATTCTTTTAATTCCAATTACCAAAGGATCTGCAATGCAGAGAATCCCAGTCATTCATCAGAAAAGGCCAACAGCTTGCCATTTAGTCAAATAAATAAAAAAACACATTCTAAAGTTGAACTATTTTACAATATTTACATTGATTTAAAAAAAAAAAAAACTTTACAGATTTTTTTGTTCCACAAACATGAAACAGAGAACTGGCCATGAAAGTAAACACAGCCTACATGTACATGCATATTCCAGAATTGTTCAGTGTAGGCTAATTGTTGAATGAGGATTGTGGATTTAAAAATAGTCATTACCTGAAAAAAGACAAAGCTCTTTTAGACATTAGATTACCAGAAAATAGAATTTAGCACTGGGCTATTGAAACGTGTCTTTTATTATGAGAACAGATTTTTTTAAATCATTATCATTGATAAATAGCAGTTACATTTCTACATTTCTATACATCGTCTGCTCAGTACATCAGGTCAACATTGCAGAACTGTAGGATATTGTATTACCTCATGAAAAGACATTTTCATCTTTCAACGCATATTGTAAAAGATTAAATTACCAATCATCTTTTGAGGAGGAAGCAGATAAAGTTTGCCACATCTTGAGGTAACACTGCGTTGGTTGGTGTGGATGTAATTGTGTGAAACGGCTAACACCAGCCCGTCAATAGAATAGGCCTATGCATGTGTTCTGTTCTGCAAGACCTTGACAAAGTTATCTTTAAACTTCCATCAACATCTGTGGCTGTGTCACGTTTACACTCTGATGAGTGTGGAAATAAGTATCGGCAATGCAAAATATTACTGCAAAAAAAGTGAACGTTTCCTTTATGCTTTTGTGCTAAGCGAAAAATGTGACTTTTCTTAAATGCTGTATACACAGTCTCACTGGCATAACAAAACGGTACACAAGGCTAAGCAATTAATACGTCTGCAACAACAAAGCAATTGTTATGAACAGTTTTCTTCATTGCGCAAATTTTACTCTGAACACATCGTAACAAAAAAAAGTTCGGTCATTACAAATAAATATTTTTTACAAAGAAAAAATAAAAAGTACAAGAGTACAAAGAAAACAGGAAATATTGTCTACAGACAGGCTGCTTGGGTATAGGGAACCATTTCCTAGATATCTAAATTTACGACTACAGTTATACAGGTAGGGGGTGGGTTGGAGGCAGCTATGAACAACGTGTGTTTGTATACATGTGCCTGAAACACACATACACGTGGTACTGGATGCATAGGTGAGATTGAAGATTCTGAGGTAAACCCATAAAAAAAATGCATTGAAAAACCATCAAATACATGTAGCACATTGCAGATAAAACAAATCTGTGTGCAAAGGGGGGTCCCCTGATATTTAGTTTCTATAGGTGACATTTTACATTGTAAAATAATTATTGCCATAATCATACTACTCCTACGGGGTGACTAGGCTTCTCTGAGCTATGCACATCTCCAGATACAATCGGAGGCAAAGGGTTTTGTATAAGGCAAGATTATTAACATAACAAAAACACTTATGGGCCAACCAGCAATCAGTATGGGCCAACCAAAAATAAACTCAGACTCAATAAGTTAAAACAAATACAGGTAAACAATACAAATAACTTTTTAAACCCACCCATCCCTTTGAGAAAAAAAAAATATGCAGAAATATAAACTCTCAACCAATGAAATGTATATAATGTCATCAATATCAAGTCCCTTCTCTTCAAATACCAGAAACCTACAGCACATATATACACACAAAGACAAGTATGTACAAGTAATGAATTAAATCATCAATATTATCTATTTACATACACACACAGTCCCTGATCGATTAAGGCCAAAGTGTTGTGGACAGTTCATCCACATTGCATGTAGACTGCTGTTGCACCTAAGTGTTCCCCAGGTTGCTTAATGCAAAAAAAAAAAAAAGCATACAGTATATACACAAGGGCCATTTTGTCTCTCAATTCAAAATGTATAAAACTATGCAAATTTAGCATCAACAAATAAAACCAGGCAAACCAATCATTTTCCAGCAGTTCATCTTTTTCCCCCATTGCTGCTTTCTTTTTTAATACAAAAAAAGCTGATATTTTTTGTATATACACACAGTACAGAGCGCTTTAACTTTTCTGAGCTTGTCCCAGATCCAGCACAGCCTTCTGGGACTTGTAACGTCCTCACACCCTGAAAAAGAACTGTGGGTAGTCTGGGTGATTCTCTGAGTGTTGCCCACTGTCCAGAGCAGATGGGGGGTTACCAGAAGGTAGAAGGGGCACTGTCAGTCTCCTGCCATACCAGCAGACCCACAAGTCCAGTGGCACGCTTCAGAAATGGAGAGGGTGGAGGGGTGGGTGGGGGGTGGGGGTCAGAGCATGCCAAAGCCCTCGCTGCCCTCACTGATAGCCAGCTTCAGCATCTTGTGCAGCTCCTCATAGGAGTCATAGGTAGGGAGGCACAGCTGGTTAAAACTAGGAAGAGATAAGGGAGGCGAATAGCAAGATAATGAGTGACCTATAAGAACAACATAAGCATGCCTGCGAGCGTTTCGCTACCCACCAGGTGTGTGCAGTGGGCAGGGTGCTGTGTGTGGGGGAGGCGATGATCTGGAACGAGGGGCAGAGGGTGTTGAATCCCCCGGGGGGGAGCTGGGAGGAGCCAGTGGTGAACTGCAGCAGCCGAGCCAGCTCCTCCTGTGTGAAGCTGGACACCACGGCCCAGAACCACTTCATCACCTGCCACGACGCCACACACACACACACACACACGTCAGTCTCAGCCCGTGGGGTTAGGCAGGAAATGAAGAGGGAATTGCTACTTACCTTCTCTCTGAAATGCCACGACCCACCGACAATCACCGCGTGGGCCTTGAAGTCCTGCACATTGATGTCCCCAGTGCCACACATCAACAGCTGAAGCACAGTTGAAGAATATGTAACATTATCTTGGTCATGTTTACAATTAAACCAAATAAAAAAAATATATATATTGATTTTCACAGATTGGCCATCAAACCTACCTCCAACTCATTCTCATCAAATATGGCGAGTAGGTTTTCTGGAACCAGTTCGTTCAAACCTGCAATTGACCAAAACATTAACTTATAAATAGTAAGGCTTACTGTGCCAGTTAAAGGCTGTGCTCCTGGCTATGGTTTCCTCACCTTTAAGGAAGTGTTCCACCTCATCCCTCACCTGGCTAGCCAGCCTGTACTGGGCCAACAGGTTGAGATAATTCATTTTGTTTTCATTGGTGACGGCAATCTGCGCTCCCCCTGATATCAGTTCCACTACCTGAAAGAGAGACACTAACTCACTATGTGCCTAGAAAACTTGACAGATTTCGTGTTCATTACTACATAAATGTTTAAAAAAAAGAAAGAAAAAAAAGGTAATACTACAGCTGTCTAGTTCAATGGTATAATATACATATACATATACATATGTTGACCTGGTGTATACAGAAGAATAACTTTCATAAACTCACATTATATACACACGTCTTCTACCAGTTTTTACAAAAAAATGAAAAGTGAAACAAAACTTTGACAGCCTCACAATACAAGTGAAACCTTCAATTAGAAAATGTTTACAATGTTATGTAAAACAATGCTTGTAGTGTGTGTTCCACAGATAGGGTGGAGTGGGGAGGGTCTCAACCATAACATAAACTCGATACTGCACCTCGTTCAAGATAAATGTGTGGCTTGCCAAATGAGCAATTAGGCCCCTCTTTGCTTGGCTTGTCGCTTCCCTCGTCTATGAAATGACATCAGTTAGAGAAAGGGCAAGTAATTTCCAGAGTGTTCCATCACCTTCTCCAGCTGTCCCGACTTGCTGTACTTTTCCTCGGCGAACACCAGGTCCATTTCACTCACGTCATTGTTTAGGATGAAGCACACTTTAGTTTTGTAGAACTCCTGGTCATCCGTCTCAAAGTACTGCCCATGGAAAAGGGAAATGAAAACACAGTCATGTCATTGTGTTATCAATGGAAGGATAAAAAGAAGATCTAGCCAGCTTTAGAGCTCAGCTTTAAACTCCAAACATGCAGGATAAACAGCAATACATATTGGTTGGTTTTTCCAGAAAAAAAATAATGCCAAGAAACTAATCAGGTTTCTTGGCATTGTATTAAGTGCTGCAGCGATGATCCAGACCAGCTGATACCATGAGGTAAACAAGGGAGAGAGGCCTTCAATCAGACTTCCTCTCCGTGGGGAATGCACTATATCCCATACCTTGTAGTTCATTCGGAGGCCAATGATCTGGGCCAGGAAGGAACGGGTAAAACGAGCTCGGACCAGCTGTTTGTAGGCCCCACCCAGAGCTGACTCATACAGACACTTCCCCACAACGCGCCCTGCAAACTCGTACATCTTAAGCCGCAGATGGGGAGGCCGATCAGCGTTTGGATGTACCTGGAAGGTGAAGGACTTTTGTGTACAGTAAGCATCCCAAAAGTATCATGCAATCTATAATATGAATTGAAAGTATTCAATTAAACTTTCCAGTTCTTTTAGACAAAAAGGTGGATACTAAGCACTGTGCATAAGTCTTTTTGACAGCGTTGGCTACTAAGGCTAACTTACCAGGCCCTGGTTGTTGTCACTAAAGCGTGTAAATAGCTGGTTGGATGTGTCAAACAGGGTCTTACAGATCAGCTCAAACCACTCCCTACGAGGCCCTCCCCAGTCCAGAGCTATAGATTGAAGTCACAGGAGACCATGTTTACATGCACACACACACACGTTTATTTGTCAATATTCTGAAGTCATTATTGCATATAATAGTGAAATACGAGTTTGAATGTCAATGTCAGTTAACTCACCTTCCTCATCCTGAAATACCACTTCAAAGTTCTTACTCCAGTCGGACACTGAGAAGTTCCTGGTAGCCTTCAGGGACTAGCCATGAGCAGAGAGAAGAGGAAGTAGAGTTTGACTAAACAGTAGTCACATTTCGTAACCCATAGAAACAGGATAGATTCACTACAGCACAACACTCACTGTATCCAGGATGGTGTGGCGCGTGATTTTGAGGCAGGTCTTGGTGCGAGGTCTCTTGGAGTGGATGTGCCTGAGTTCACGTTGGAAGAAGCTCACCTTGTCTTGGAACGTTTCAGAGCCACCTGTTAACAATTCAGTGATAAAACCCATTACATTCTCCATTAAACTAAAGCAGTATTTCTTTCTTAAAATGCACATCCCATCGGTGCAGTAATGACATTAGAAGGAAACTAACCAATGTTCTTATGCAGGAAGCGAATGAAGGTAGCAGCCATGATGTTCCTGTCTTTGCAGCTGAGCTCCACAGGAGGCTGTATCCCGTCATCCACCACTAGAGTCAAGTACTTGTGAATGGGGTCCGGGCCGTGGTAGGTGAACTGTGAAGGGAGCAGGGGATTAAAGCCAGTACATCAAGGCTATTGGAAGTTACAGTGTGCTGGTTCAATGTGCCGTTACACAGCAAAAGCACTCTGCTTACCTTGGTCCCTGGACATACTCGAAAGGTGAAAAGGCGCCATGGAATAATTTTCAGGTAGAACTCCTTCACAGATAGTTGCTGTACAACAAATTATTTTTTATTTTTTTAAATAAATATCCCAATCCATCTATCAAATCAAAGTGTGTGAATAAAAGTAAACAACATACTTCTGTCATCACATCCATCTCGTACTCAACTTACCTTTGGCGATATGTAGCAGTAGACCTTTTTTGGTTTCTTGACCTTCTCCGGTTGTCCCTCTACAGGGGAGTCGTGCTCGTCCTCCTCGTCGCCCATGGAGGGCCTCCTCTGAGGAGCCAGCAGGGAGGAGGCCGGCATTTGCCAGGAGGCGCTGCTGTAGAGGTATGCCTCGAAGTAAATGCTGATGCCTGGAGTGGACACGTTCTTCTCCACGCAGGTCTTCTCATTCTCTGCAAGAAAGAGGATATGCAATAAAGCCAGGAGGAGATATAATACAGTGGCACTTTGGCACTAGGTCGGAAATAATTTCTAGATTGTAAGGTCTCTGACCCTATCCTCCCACTCCCAGTCAGATAGCCAATCAAGTTAGGACATGTTAAAAATAACACCAACTGGAATGGAATGTTCATCTTGGGCCGAGCTATGGGGCCTTTAATGATTAGTTACTCTTCAACGACACTACCATTTAACATTTGGTGGTTCAGTTTATTGAAATGTATGAAATGTAAGTTTATAAAGCCCTTTTTAGGCTGTGACTGTTAATTAGGGCTAAACAACCAGACCTGGCTTCATCTCTCAACCACTTGCATGTACATGCCGCTCACCGCTGAGAACGATAACGTCAAACTCCCCGTTGCTAAGTGGCTGGTCTTTGTAGGAGATCCGTGCCCGGAAACAACCACGCTTCCTCAGGGTGAGCTTCAGCAGAACCTGGCACTGCTGCTTGTTAGAGGAGACTGACTTAATGTAGTATTCCTCTAGGCTGTCGTCGTCTACTGTGCCCAGCTGGAAGAATAGGAGAACAATGAATGCCGTTTTTTGGAATAGCTGAACATGTACAGCAAATTAGGAAGATAAACACAAAATGAATACAATTATTGACTTGTACATAAGAATCCACGTTATTCTGTAAATATCCTGAAGGACAGCAAAGGGCAGAGTTTCTCACAGCGTGGACGTGTACACTGTAGTTGACCTCGTCTATGAGAGATGTGGAGTTACTGGTGGGGTTTCCATACTCGTCTCTGGGCTCAATCTGCAGGGTGTGCGACTGATCATTGGTCAGGACCAGAGTAGAGAAGTGGTAGGCTATCTTGGTTTTGGATGGGACCACTGTACCTGAAAGGGAAAGAGACACTGAATTCAACACTCAAAAAGATGCTCAATTTGGCAACGCAGTATAGCCTAACCAAAAAGCAGAATATATTTAACAATAAAGACCAACAGGCTAAACGAAAATACAGAATTGATCAAGTTGGTTGTTCAGGACCCTAAATTGTACATATTTTTTGTGCAAGATCTTCCATACAATATATAGCCTGACCATACCTGGCTGGAATATCTTATAGTAGGGGCTGTACGCTACGTTGAGGCCTCCCAGTTTGACAGCAACCTCGTAGCGCCCAGCCTTGCGTACAGTGAAAGCCACTTTAACTACATTGGACTCTGGCTCTTGCAGAACCTCCTGCGTGACAGGGATGTCCAGAGCCAATTCAATGTGGGTGATGTTAACCCTTAGCCCCACAGGCCGATGTGCAGGGAAAGGCTGGCCATTCTTGTAGAATAGCTAGAAAAAAAACAGATGATGCAACATAGTAACCTAAATAACCATGTCTGGCAAGTTAGTGAGACCAGAGGCTTAACTAATTCAAAAAGATTAAAAGAAAAAGATTAAAACCTGTACTCTGAAGCTCATAGTCTGGCCCACTTCCTGTGGGTCCTTCCAATCCCATGACACCTTGCAGGAGCGAGGGTCCAGGTAGTTGCCCCGGACATAGTCGTAGATGCTCCGATCACCGCGTCGCCCCGGGTCCTCATTCTGCAGGAAGCTAACTACCCTCGCTGCAAGCTCACAGAGGAACTTGATGGTGAACACAAACGCTATGATGGAAACAGTAATTCCACCTGTCATGGGAGAAGGAGGTTGGAGGGCGTTACCATGTTGTTGGTGTGTTAGCGGATCTTCTGCTGATGGCATTCTGTATCTCTTTTGTACCGTGTTCCTCTACTGTTTCAAACAGGACCCAGATGGAAACATACATATTACCACTTTTACAGCAGAGTATCTTTTCCTA
>JAOEHI010023091.1:3257-25757 GCA_025447815.1 Percopsis transmontana
TGCCACACTCTTATCTGTAGTGGCTTTGAATTTACATTTCTACATTTAATCAATTCTTCATATCTATAGTTTATAGGTACAAAGAAATTTGTACAATTCTGCCCCGGCCCAAGGCCGTGGTGATGAATCATAAGTGACCATTTTACTCTGGAATCCATGTTGCTGTGGAGCACAGCGTGTGTTTCTCAGAAAGCAATTTGAAAGGGGTTTTGTGTGGCTGTATCTCTGCAATCTGGAGTGTGTTTGTATTTGTGTGTGTTTATGACTGCACCTGTCTCTAGGTATTTATCTGCGGGAATGCCTGTGTGTGTTTGAGTGATTGTGAGAGTGTGTGTGTGTGTGTGTGTGAGAGAGACAAAGCTTGTGTCCGCATTTATCTGTGTAAGCGTGTTTGTGTGTGTGTGAGAGAGTGTGGGCTATGTGTCTGCAAGTTTGTATGCGTATGTGTGCATTTATGTGTGTGTTTATGTGCGCATCTGCATGTGTTCCCCCTCTGCATGTTTGCTGCAAGTGCGTGTGAGTGTGTGTGTGTGTGTGTGTGTGTGGTATTCCCCTTAGCAATCCTAAAACATAGCAGGTTAGACAGGGTGATTACTACAGACTGGGCAGGAAGCCTCTGGCCATCCCCTGTTGTTCTCATTTTAATTCAGCTCTGTATAGAGAACCTGTCCTGGTGTGCTGCAAGACATCACACACATGGATGCTGGTGGATGTGTCTTTATATTTATATGTCAGTGTCAGTTAAGACATTCATTTAACTTCCAGTTTATTTTCTTTCTTTCTTTCTTTATTATTTACACAAGATACACTTTTTAATGAGTAACTGTGAATAGTTTTGTTTTGAAACACAACTGTACACTAAAGTGTCTGTATTCTGTAGGGGGAGGAGTAGAGAGGAGTGTGCCACTGAGCCCTCAGGTGTGAGTGGGGCATGCGCTCTGAGTTTCAAACCAAAACAATTATATTTTGTAGCACTTCTACCGGAAATCCTTTACACAAATCAAAGAGTGTTCCTTTAAAGAGATCTTGTCAACAATTAGACAATTAATAAATTACTATTAACAAGTTACCATTACTTTTTATGACTCTCCTGATTTATTCCCACATGTTTTGGTCTATTTGTCTTTTCCTTTTCTATCTATTTCTCTCTCTCTCTCTCAGCTGCCTGTGGGGGCTTGATCAAGAATATCACCGTCGGACGTATTGTGTCCCCGGGTTTCCCTAGCAACTACAGCAACAACCTGACATGCCATTGGCTGCTGGAGGCCCCTGAGGGACAGCGGCTACACGTCCACTTTGAGAAGGTCACTTTGGCCGAGGATGATGACCGGTAATGGGTCCAATTAACTTCTGTATATGAAGGCTTCAGATAGACTCGTTATTCCTGTGAGCTGATTTCAGCAATAGCTACTCTACTTTGGTTCAAGCTTTGTTTGATACATTTTATGTAAAATATTAGCTTTCATTTGTACAGTGTTGGAATTGCTCTTCCCAAGCCCCAGTGAAAACAACAGCATAACTCGACAAGGGTTATCTTATTAAACAATGGAACTTTTTCACTGAGGTGTCAGAGCAGGGAAAACACACATGCAGCTAATACAGTTAATAATGGGTCAATTTAGGTTCTGATTAACAAGACTATTGACTATTGTAAAATGCTTGCTTATTAACACACCTAAATCAAACTGACCTACTGTATTTTTGTATTATATTAGCTTCAACAGTTTCAAAAGGGTCCATTAATGGCATGTCAGTCAGAGCCAATTGATCGATATAGTTAATTGGCCACACAGGGGTCACATCTGGTTTCCATTTAAAAAAAAGTCAATATAGTGAGTTAAAACATTCTAACCTCAAGAGGGGTTGGTGATTTGCTATATCTGGAGTCATTCATAGTGCCATGGAGGGTTTTTAATAACTTTGCTGTTTGAGAAATTGTTCAGTGCTATCACTGGCTATGAGAAGTTTAACCACTCTATTTTCTATTATGTCCTGATTATAATCTATTATTAAGTGTGAAAAAATAATTTAAATTGGATTTTCTCCGATCTAGTTTGCTGATTAAGAATGGCAACAACATCGATGCAGCTGCCCTCTATGACTCATACGAGGTAGAATATTTGCCCAATGAAGGCCTTGTGAGCTCCTCGAGGTATCTCTTCATTGAGCTGACCACTGACGCCATGGGAACATCAACTGGCGTGGCCCTCAGGCACCAAGGTAAACTCAGACAGGGATATATGGATTGCATAAATAGAATAGTACATTCCCTTTGGTATAACCTGCAACAATAGTGCTTCAGAAGCATATTCTACGTAATAACAGACATAAAAGGAGCTTTTACGCAGTATAATTCTAAAGTTCACCATATGGAGGCTGCATATTGTCGACATCAGTGGAAATTTTCCGTGACCGAGAACAGATTGGCGTCAGCCTACAACATCAGCCTGCACTTAATCCCCATAAATCATCCTTGATGTAGCCAGTAAAGTTCTTCTCATTTTCTGCACAGTTATATTCTGGGCTCCCATGGATGGGGTCTTTTTATGTTTATTTCTGCTCTGTTACTGCCCATATGTAGTGCATTTCAGTTCTACAAAGCTGCCCCATTGCCATGTAGCTTTCAGTACACTACACAAGTATGTAGTGCATCATGTAGTTATTTTTACTTCTCTCTTCTTATCTCTTATTCTCTGTTCCATCTAAAAAAGAGAGACCTGCGATGGGCTGCTCAACCATCCCTGTAAAACATTCCCTTAGTGTCCAATAAAGTCAATGTAATCTTCTTAGGCCGTCAATTCCGCGTCGCAAATGGGATTAGGTCCCGAGAGTGCTACTCTGCATATTTGTTACGGACCTCGTTGTGGCCTTTAACAGCCTCTAACCTTGTCGAGGCCGTTTGCATTAACTGCTCCGGAGATGCAGTTTCTTAACTCACTTTGAAAGAACACAAGACATTGTCTCTATCTGAAATAGTTAATGCCTTGGGTGTAAATAATAGTTTTTTGGAAGAATACATTAATTTGTTTGAATCGTTGTGTTTCATATACCAAATACAAATCCCAGTGTAACCCTAAAGCCCAGTTATGGGCTTTAGATTCTTAGCATTAATTGAATCCTCAACTAAGCTATTCCTTATCTAGTGGTACACTAGATAAGAGCTTGCTATTTTAATAACATGCAGGCACGTGTTTTTAAGATCAGAGAAAGAGTGGCAGGCGGATATGTCACTTTAAAGTGATATTGAACTTCATAGCTGATGAAGGCTTTGTAGCTGAAACGTTCTTCCTGGCATGCTGCCACTGAACAAATAGCTTTGTATTTTCTTTCTATATGGAACTTCAGTAAAACCCCTGTCTATATAGCATCCTGCCCTCAATATACGGCCACATGATGACATTCAAGATGACATTTTTTGCATTCATTTAAAATTCTAATCCAAACACAATGCTGGTATAACTCTTGTTACAACACAGAATGAAGTTCTTGAAAAAAGGATTGTATTTCAACTAGGGGCAAAACACTCAACAATAAGAATTAGTGTTTGAGTAAGTCCCCCCTCACTGCCTGGAAGGGTGGAAGAAAAAATCCTATAGTCCCATCCCTTCATGTAGAATGTAACTAACATTTTTCTGATACAATTAGGTCATTTAACAGACGCTTTTATCCAAAAACCCACAACCTTCTGGCTGGGAGTCCAACACCTAGACCACTAGACTATCCTGCCCCCTGCTACAATGAAATTGATAGGGGATCTTTTTTGTCTTCATTTCTGAACCCCTATCAACTCCATGGTGTACAACCTTCTAGCATTCCAGGCTATGAGGTGTTTTTGAGTGAAGTATACCTTTATTGGTGATAAACCTTAACACTTACACTAAGCTAGAAACGTATAGATATATGTTTAGACCCACAGATGCAATACTTGTATTTCATATAATGAACCGGTTCACCTTCCCCTCTGCAGCCTTTGCAGCGGGCCACTGCTATGAACCTTATGTGAAGTACGGCAACCTGACCAGCAACGACAGCATGTGGGCGGTGGGAGCGGTGGTGGAGTTCTCATGCAATGCCGGCTACACCCTAGAACAGGGCTCCATCACCATCGAGTGTATCGACCCAAACAATCCTCAGTGGAATGAAACGGAACCGGCCTGCAGGGGTGGGTGTCCCCATTGACAGGGTGCTTGCTCACATCTGGAAAATGTCTGGAATAGTATGGAGTTTCCATTTTTCAGTTTCTCCCACACTTTTCCAAACCAGGAAAAGGAGTTTGGGAAAATTGTGGAGATGATTTGATACTCACCTGTGTTACTCGACCTTATCAGGTCACCAAATAGACTAAATTGTTGTTGTATTACCTCAGTCTGTGATAGATTGTTAGTGTAGGCTGTAAAAAATCTGTATGAATAGTGTATGCTTTTGCATATACCTGTTTAATACCACATACTACATATAGCCATAAATGCAAAACACAGGTATACTAAACTGGCATATAATATATACAGTATATATACATTTATAGCATTTAGCAGGCACTTTTATCCATATATATAGATATATATATATATCTATATATATAATTGTTTTAAAACATACACATGTTCATAGTTCATAAAAAGTCTACAGTTTACTACATTGATTTTGACATATCTCAGTGTTATTTGGATGGATTTATGGATTTGCTGGTTGAGATGAATTGATATACAGTAACTGTACTCTGGGGTTCGAGCCCCAGAGTCGGCTTACCTGTAAGAATCCTTGAGCAAGATGCCTAACAACTATCTGCTCCATGTAATAGAACAATGTAATTGTAAGTCGCTTTGGATAAAAGCGTCTGCTAAATGCTGTAACTGTAACTGTGTAACTGTATATTACACACCGGGGTAGCTCATTTAAATGGACTAGCAGTCCTCCCTATCTTCTGTCCAACAATACACAATATTTAATTTCAATCTAATTACTTTTAATACAATTCAGTCGTCTTCAATGTATGCCCAGGAACGGTCTCGCTTCATCCTTGATTCCAAGTGAAATAAAGAGAATTAGCATCCCCATGTGGTAAATAAGAGAAATGGGCATGAAGATAGGGATCTGTAGCCCATAGAAATAAATTGAATTGGAGAAAATCATGTCAAGATCAGTGACATGTGAACCATGTACCAGTGAACATGGAGGGTAGGACTTTCCTTTGGGGCTAATGTAAGTCATTTCAGTGCTGCTCTGAATAAAGCCAAAACGTGTCACTCTACACCACAGGACACCGGAGTTATTAAATGAAATGTAGGCTAGTTTTAAAGGTGTATCTTGCTAGCAGCTTGGGCAAGTTATGGGTTAATATTAATAGTGCTATTAATATAAAATGTGAAAAATATTAAATGTGATTTTTGATTCAGCATCAGCACAAGCTGCCACTGATTACACTATATCAGTTTCTAAATTGGTTTTTAGAAATCCAAAAAATGTTTTGTGGAAAAAGGAATGGAGAAAGTCTTTAGTAAGTGTGTGTGTATGTGTGTGTGTGTTTCAGCCGTTTGCAGTGGGGAAATCACAGACTCCGCTGGCGTGGTTCTCTCTCCGAATTGGCCCGAGGCCTACGACAAGGGCCAGGACTGTATATGGGGAATCCACGTAGAAGAGGATAAGAGGATCATGTTGGACATTCAGGTGTACGTAATGTGTGTGTGTGTGTGTGTGAGAGAGAGAGATCAGTCACCTTTGCCCTGTATGGATTATATGCAAGTAACCTCATCGCTCCATGTTATCTCCTTCACCCCTTTAAATGCAACCGCTCCAATTCACTAACTTATCAATGTGACTCTAGCTTCATGATGAAAGTGTTGGAAGCAGTAGCGGTGTAAAGATTATAAAAGAAAAAAAAACCTTGGCTGCTGTGCCTGGTGAAAGATCATAAACAAAAAGGACAGCGATGAAAAATGGTTTTGCTTGGTTTATGAGATGCATACACTCTACAAAACAAAGCATAAGAGGTTAATGAGAAAATAATTATTTCAGGAGGGGCTCATTTGGAGGGTTTGGTGTATCAAGTGGAGGGTGACAGCGCACGGGAGTGTGTGTTTCCAGTGATTACGGTGCCCAGGTGACGTAAAACAGAACATGCCGCTGTGTCAGACCCCGATAAGTTACTCAGGCGTAGAAAATAATTTGCCTCCGCAAGCGAATGAACAAGAGCTAATTTGCATAGTGTTCTTTTCTGTATTTTTTCAATTCTCGCAAAACACCCCCCCCCCCCCTCCTCCACCCCACCACAGTTTTATTACTGAAACATTGATTAATAGCTTCCTCATCCTCTTGAAGAGAAAACTGTCAACATAAGTAATTTCCGCAAAGCAAGGCGGTTTAGGTGGAGGCGTCCAATGAAGCTAGACGATAGTATGTTTTTGCGGTTCATTTTTGTGGGCAAGAATCTTTCATGTATTGTGTGTACGAGCATCTGTTTGCTTTGGAATATGTTGAGAAAAAACAGTGTACACTCAAACGCCAAGCAAGTGGAGGTGAACATGTAGTGAAAGCACAGCACAATGCATTTTCACATTTGCATTGAACAATTTTTACAGAATTATACATGCTCATAAATGATCTTTTGACGTAAGCACAAGTTTATGTCCAGGTAGTTTGAACGAAAATGATTTAGTAGAAACGTCAGGTCTACATCAGGTCTTGGACCCAGCCCAGAAGGAGTGTACACAACAGATAATGTAGTCAAAGTGCCTGTAATAATGTTTACAGTATCAATCAGTCAATGGCATGAAATATGACACTTGGCTACCTCAATTGAACATAGGCCAGTTGTAGCCTATTTTTTTTGTGAGGGTACTTATAATGATGGCAGATTCATGACTTTAAGCTGTGAAATATTGTATTAAATATACAGTATCTCACAATGATTGGAGTTGTACAAGGAATGTACTAATCCATAACCAGCAGCTGTGCTTAGTTATTTCAATGCCAATCATTTGTTTTAGCTATTGTCACATTAGTCATGACAACAGCTGAAATCTCAAATTATTTTTGAAATTGCATTTGCCACTGGCTATATCTTTTGAAAGTAAAATTACAACATTGAAAATCAAATGGTAAATTAAACATTTGAATACTTGGCATAAAAAGAAAAGCGTATTTACTTACAATTAAAGTATTGTTGTCTGTTACAAACGTAGACATTTAATAAAAAGGCCTCTGGCTTACAGTTCTCTGTAAAACATTTTGCCATGGTGGAAAATGTTTCTTTCTACCCCAGTTTCCCTTGTTGCTGAGGTTGTCAGGAATTTGGCAGGTTCTTTTAATTCCTGACCCAGTGGTGACTCTATCGTGCTCATTTGGTATTATTCCATGGCACAACAGATAACTTTGTGTGTCCTTTGGAAGGACAGAAGAGATATCCCTCCCTGTACAATGTAGATGGATTAAGAAATTAGGTCATGGTTATATGAAAGTGATATTTGGCTTTAATATTGCTTTACCTTTTAGAATGTACCATCAGTAAATTGACATCATGTAACTGTTGATAAGATGGAACCCTCTAATTTATCAAATTGATCCTTCTTTTATTATATTTGTCTAAAGAGACACTCGTTGATTGCTCTCTGTTTGTTTTGAAACACAACTTTATATGCTGCTGCAAGGGGAGTGTCGTGAATATATGCAGTAGGGATACAGTAGAGGAAAGGAGTACAAAGGAGTAAAGAGGAGTGATGGGGCAGGAGGAGCACTTGGTGTGGGAGAGGCACAGTCTCTGGGTTTCAAACCAGTGCACGTTTTGCATTGGTTTCACCCACGACGGAATTTCTAGACACAAATAGAGTATCTTTAACTAATAATACATATAAATGTAAAAAAAATACCACTCCAGAGAGACTAAAGGTACACCTGGTCTTAAATGTGCATTATTGTACATTATTGGAATTGTATATTTTATCGTTCATTTCCATTTGGCAAAAAGGAAATGGTAAATCACATAGAGCAGTTAGAGTAAAATATGTTTTTGGCAGCTGTTCCTGTGCCAGGCCAAGGCAAAGTGAGCCTTGTTTTTTCAAATTGAACTAAATCAAATTAGTGTCAGGGAATAGGAGCCTTGATTGATTTTTCTGCACACACGCACAGCAGAGCTATGCAAAGGCTTGTTTAACTTAATCACAGCAAATTTGACGCCAGCCAACAATATTTTTCAATCAGTCTCGCCTTTGTGAGCAGGTGAGAGGCTTTCTCCTTTATTAATCAAATAAATACTGAAAGTCACGAGTTTCAGAAGTCTCACTAGGTGTTGTGTAAAAGCACGTGGGAGCCTGCATGCATCTGCAGCTATGAAGTGAGAGAAATAGTTCTACCTGAAGATATGCTTTAATAACTAGTAAAGCGAAAAATATAATTTAGTTTTTTCTTAGGTTTAGTAGTTACTTCTTGGTCTCTTCCTTTCAGCACACCGCTGACGTGATTAATAGCTCAATCTCTTGTTCTCTAATGAGTGTTATCAGGAGCTACTGGTGATTAATTAGCGACAGCAGAGAGCATGTCACTGCTTTATTCGAAGTCATTTCCTCCATGCTCTAAATCTTCCCCGCACAAAGGTGTCCGTTTTAAACAACTTTCGGGTCGGTAGAGGATCAGTAAATTGGATGGTCAGACAAATCCCCCAGTGACAGCATAGCTGTGTGATTGCTTGCGAAATGGCTTTTCTTCATTGGTCAACAAAACCAACGATCAACTGAAATGAATCGCTGCTCACATAATGATTATGACTGAACAAAGATGCTCTCCCATCTCTCAGAGGAAGGTGTAAAATACCATGTAAGATTTTTCTCAATTTCCAATTAACCCTGGAAATGTATGCTGTTAAATAACCCTCCACACTGTATTTAACCAAGCTCTGATCCAGCCTTGTTAAATCAAGTCAAGTTTCACATATATTTAAACACACTATGACTCATTATCTTTGTATTATTGTCATCAGGTTACTTCACTTGCTTTTTTTTTTTCTCATGCTTTTTTCAGTACATTACTCAAATATATCATTCACTTCTCAAAACAGTTATTAATTACTTGCAGCCTAAATTCCGGCAAAGTGCTTAATATCCCAAGAGCTGATCTAACGGAGTAGAAAGGAGAGGAAGGATGATTTTCTTTTTAAAGGAAAGGAGGATAGAACAAGGATTGTTATAGAGGACTTCTGTTAGTGGGAGTGCTACGAGTTAGAGAGATCAGTGGCTGAGGTACCAAGGTGGATTTGGGTTTTAAGTCTCTTGCGGATCGGTAGTGATTCTGCTGTTCTGACTGCTGCAGGAAGCTCATTCCTCCATTGCAGCGCCAGGACAGAGAAAACGTATGATAACGTGCACTACGTACAATATACGAGTGTTGATTGGTTCTTTGGAATTACAAATTGCCATCCAGATTATGGATGCTTGTAAATGGACTACAATTAAGACGCATGTGTCTGAATGAAGAAAGTTATGGACTCAAATGTCAAAATATAGGCAAATTAAACATTGAATCATAAAAGTGGGAAGTGCAAAATCTTGTCACTGGAACATATGAACAGTAACCGATTTTACAGCTGTTCAGGACGATTCTCTGGTTTCGTCTCTCCAGGTTGAACATAGGCAAAAATGATCTGTTGACCTTTTACGATGGAGACGACCTGACAGCCAAAGTTCTGGGCCAGTATGGAGGAACACGGTCACGCTTGAAGCTCTACACCTCCACAGCTGATATCACCATCCAGTTTCAGTCGGACCCTGCCACCAACATCTATGGATATGGGAATGGATTTGTGGTCCATTTCTTTGGTAAGACCAGGAAAAAATCATGTTCAACGCATCTCAATTTTCATCAATTATCGCAAATATTTATGTTTTTGGTTTGGTTTTATTTTTAAAAATCGCATTTATTATCTAATTGTCTTTTAATTGAAAGTTGATATATAGGTTAATAAATAATTAACTGCTTTTAAAATATAATTTAAATTTTAAATATGTATTCAATCTAATACAAATATTGGCATAAAAGGAATACTAATAAAAAAAAGGTTATTCAGTTGATTCAAAAAAGAAAAATTAAGAAAACAATAGATAAGTCAATATAATACTAAATCTGAATCTGTAGGAAGATGTGTCTAACACTAATGGGCATAACTGGGACTTGTTTGGATCAGTGTAGCAAGAAAGAAAATGAGAGAGGGGAGAAGACGAAAGTGAATGGGAGTAATAGAGCAATGACAGAGGATGCCAGAATTATGAAGGAGGAATAGATAGCAGGGGGCCATAGCCTATGGGGGAAGACAAATATGAGGAAGTGGGAAGGAAAAGGGTGAGATGCTGAAAGGAGTAGAGAAAATGTGATAGGGTAAAATGTGTCTTAAGGAGAAAAAAACATCCTTCGTTATAAAAGGAACCATTTCATTCAGCAGCACACCATAGTCAACACACTATCTGATAAAATGTAATGAAGTCAGGGAAAATTGGAATAAAGAGAGATACAGTCTTTCAACAAATTCCATTAAAGAAACACAAACATAATGCTGCCAAAGGGGAGGGGTGTGTGTGACTAGATCAGACTATGTATTGTCCAATTGTACTTATTTTCATGAGTTTGCACAGAGGACTCTGGCCAATTGGCCTGACAAAACACTACCACACTTTATTTGAACTATCTGGAAAGGAAAATGCCATGTGAGATGAAGATTAAAATCATTTCATAGGTATACAATTAGCTATTTTCAAGCTGGAGGGTCGTAGTGGAGGTAGTGGAGGTCATACAGTTTACACATATTGTAGGGTTAGTATTGGCACAGATCAATCTGCGCCACCAGGTGGCAGTATGACGTCTTAGAAACTGTGTTTTGGGGGTGAATGTTTTCACCTATAATACTTCCAAGAGCAAGCTTTAGTATGAACATGGTCTTTTTCATACTGATGTTCTTTTTGTGTTTCGCCTGCAGAGGTCGCCCGAAACGACACTTGCCCTGAACTTCCGGAGATTTCTAACGGCTGGAAGAGCACATCTCACCCAGAGCTGGTGCATGGCACAGTGGTGACCTACCAGTGTTACCCGGGTTATCAGGTGGTAGGCTCTGAGCTGCTCATGTGCCAGTGGGACCTCACCTGGAGCGGTGACTTGCCCAGCTGTGAGAGAGGTGATTAGAAACACACACACACACACATACAGATTAGAAAAAAAATAAATAAAAAAAATAAAAATAAAAAAGATAAGTAGTTTAAAATTCAAGAATACAAAAATAAAAATAAAACATTATTAAGTATTTCCAGAGACCTCTTTAGTTGGCCTATGAACTTTAGAACTTTAAAATGTCTTCACTGGCTCCCCTACATGGCTTGCATCCGATTCAAGACACTGGTGTTAGCCCACAAGGCAGTAAAGAGATCTGCCCCGCTCTACCTTTAACAAGGGGCAGGTTCCAGGCCCCAATCAGAGCGCTTCGATCTACCACCTCGGCTGGTCGGCTGGCACCGCCGTCTCTACGAGAGCGCAAGAGTCGCTCAGCCCAGTCTTCGACTGTTTTCTATCCTGTCGCCGCAATTATGGAATGACCTTCCGGCAGCAGTCATGACAGCAGAATCACTATCCAGCTTCCACAAGAGACTTAAGACCCACCTCTTCAGAATCCACCTTGGTACCTCAGCCACTGACCTCTCTACCTCATAAAACTCTCACTACCTGAAGTTCTCTATAACGATCCTTTATCTTTTGTCTCTATCCCTTTCATTAAAAAAATTAAAATCAAGCACTTTGCTGTATTTAGGCTGTTAGCAAACATTTTGATTATTGAATGATATGTTAATAGGTAATGTTTGTCGTAATATGTATAGCTAAGTTAGGCCTGGTGATATGCTGCTGTCATTATTCTAACAGAATGTTGTTTTCTTAGGATAACTGGTGTCTAACCTATTCAGCTTTTGACTAATGTACTTATTTGCTTTGGATAAAAGTGTCTGCTAAATGCTGTAAATGTAAATGTAAAACTGACCTCTGCAGGAACTGTACCCAAATTTAGCATCTATGTGATCACAACCTACGTTCAGGAAACTATTTTTCTACTGAAACTAACTGACGTGGTACACTAACCTTGTGTCACATTCGCAGCCTGTGTTGTGGTCGTTACTCAAAAAAAGTCATGTATTACACATTACACATTACACATTACTCATTACGTTAAAAGTAATGCACGACTTTACTTATTTACTCCCTGTACTTTTGCGGTACTCTGCAACATTGCCTGAGATGAATTGTGACGTAATTGTCAGTTAACAATATCACGTTAAACCTTACATATGCCCACATATTAGCACAAATCCCTATCCTAATACGAGAACATACGCAAGATCTTTCTTTTATGCTCTTTAATAAAATAATACCACAAAGCCGACAGCAAAGTCGATAAAAACCTACCCAAAGAGCACTTCACAGTAAAATGTTGTGACAAGTACATGATTGTTTGATTAGTAACTGTAATGTGATTCTTGAATTGAGAAACAGTAATGCTTTACATTACTGTGTTACAGACAAATGTAATGTGATTACAGTAATGCGTTACTTTGTAATCCATTACACAACACTGTTTGCAGATAGAGCTCAACAACAGTATTAGACAAGGTTGACATATTGTGCTATTTTACTTTTTATCTTTTGTTTTTGATGGATATAACATATAACATATATCAGTTTGACACTATTGATACTGTGTTACATTTACCTTGAGATGTATGTCAGTCCAAGTGCTTACTCACAAATTCACCATACACACACGCACACACAAACAACCAGTATCCCATGCCATGGGTCCAACATGGCAGCCTTCCATAGACACTTGCTGCCATTCTCCCCACTCTGAATTTGTTTTAAGACTGGCTTTTGGCAGAAAATTAACTAATCCCTTTATGTTGATCCACCCTCCCCTCTGTAGGCCAACATTACCCGGACAGGCAGATTAACTGATGTTGCCTTTTGAAAATATCGGCAGATCATAAAACCATGTCATAGATCTGTGTCATTAAATATCACAATTATGTCAGCACCCCTAGAACCCCACATGTCAGCCACTCAGCCACTCAGCACTCCACGGGTGTGGTAGGGGCTACGAGTTTCAAACCAAAAAGATGTTTTTGTAATGCTGGTTTCAACCACAAGGGTAATTCCCTTGTGGAGACCCTTCAAGTTTTTTTTCGAAACGGCGATTAATCTTGTCTCCCATCCTTTCTCACTCTTCTGTAACTTTATTTTTCTCTTCCAATTCCTATGCATCCAGTGGTGTCATGCACTGATCCAGGCAAAGTGGAGCATAGTCAGCGAGTGCTGACAGGACCCCAGCTTACAGTGGGTTCCACGATCCAGTACATCTGCAACAAGGGCTTCATGCTGTCTGGAAACAGCCTGCTCACCTGCTATGACCATGGCTCAGGCCCAAAGTGGAACCAGCGACTGCCCAGATGCTTGCGTACGTACATCTTCCACATACTGTATATTGTGGAGCAATGGCAGTCTGTTTTTTCCACCTTTCTCATATGACCAGCCATGAAGTTCTGGGCTATTTGTATGAATTATTAGTTAATGTCAACATACTGTAGGATCAGGGCCCCCTGGATGGGCATAAGATGTTTTTTGGGGGGCCATGAGATAATGAAATATATATTTTTTTTAAATATATTTTTTATATTTTTCATGTAGCTTTAATATTTTTAATAAAATTACATTTTATTCAAATACATTTCAGTTGTGTTTGATTGTTTATGTACAGTGTTTTTGATGCTATGTTATTTGCCTGATACTGTTCAAGACAAATGACGAACACAAGATGCAAGGCTTTGAGTCTTATGTATCTATCTGTATTTCTATCCGTTTGTCAGCATGTGCAAGGATGGTGATTATGAAAGGCTTAAATATAATACTGTCGCGTGAATTATGCTATAGTCTATATATTAACATACTGTAAATCATCAAGTTTAATGTTTTGCATATCTTTTACTAAAATCGATTTAGTGATGTTTTGTAATAATCAATTAGTTCAATTTTTAAAGTAACCCTGTGCATACTGTAAATTCATTATTTTCTATTCTAGCTGAGACCTTTGAGCCCTGCAGTCACCCAGGCACACCGACCTATGGAATCCCCAACTCAAACAAACTTCACTTTCAGGCTGGAGAGACCCTTCAATACACTTGTCTCAGTGGCCACAAGCTGCTGGGAGAGCCGCTGCTTCGTTGTGTCCCTGGACACCCTTCTCAGTGGAGTGGACTGCCACCTGTTTGCAGATGTAAGGAACTGCAGGCACACATCTTTAATAAATGATTAGTTTGTTGTTTTTCTGAGAATTACATTATAATTGACTGTCTATAATTATCTAGAATGTATTATCAACAATTCCACACAGTTTTCCCTTATTTTAATGTCATATTTAATTCATTCTTTTCAGCCCAAACAATGGAGTATGATGAACGAAGATTAGATGGTAAGTTCCAATTAGCCAGTAGATTTTTCAACACATTCAGATTCTAAATGTATGAACATGCAAATTTACAGTGCCTGGAGAGCCCTCTAACTATATTAAATAGTTGTAAGGGGCCAAGATATCGTAAGCATCAAATGTCCTTTTTCTGTATTTATCTGTACTAAAGATAATATTTTCTGCTGTCAACAAACATACTACATAAGAACCAATTGTAAAGAAAGTGTCAGTTGTCCCACTCAAACAAGAACATACTGTATGAAGAGGCAGACAGATGTCAATCAAGAAGGGTCTGTACATGCTCAAACAATCCAGGGAAACATATACTTGAATCAGTATAAGGAAATATTTTAATTATTCGTTTTTTTATTTTCTTTACAAAAACTGGTGGATGGTTAATTAAACATTCAAATTCATGCAGTTTCAATTCAACTTTCTAGTACCTTGAATCCCAGTGATGTTTAAAAAAAATTGTTCAATGTCCAATACTAAAAAATGTCCAATACTAAATGTCTGTGAATGCCACATCTTTTCCAAAATAGTGTCTACGGGAGACTTCAGAATGGAGGGTGCCCGTATAGCGCTTGCCATCTTCATTCCAGTGACCCTTCTCCTTGTTATCATCTTTGGAATCTACATCTACCTCTCGAAGTAGGTTCATATAACCATCAGTAAACTCATCCTTTATTTTTTTAAATGATACGTTTGTGCGCGCAGATCGTGACATATGTGCAGAAACAAGCTGCCTGGGCATGCTAGTCTCCACATAATAAATAAGAGGAAATTGCAGTGTGCAAAAACCCAGGACCATGCGATATCTTAGGTCACTCGTGATCTGGGAAGAAAGTCTGCATTGACCGGTCTGCATTGAAATGTTATTGAATTACATGTTCTAAACAGTACCAATAAACCTTTGAGGGTCTCTCTGGGCGGGAAGAGTTTCAATATCGGAAGAAAAAAAAACTTTTCTGGAAAACAATCGGTATACAAACACTGGCATTTTCACGCAGAATGGCGCGGGGGTCTTCATCATCTGGCAATGCAAATGTATGTGTTTCTCTTATTGAAATGTCAAATGTGTTGCTGCATCACAGCTCAAGCCTGTTTAATATAGTTTAGATAGTAGTTTATCTTTGATAGCTGCTGGTATTCATAGGGACGCTCCTTGATTTATGTCTGGAATTACCCTTGTTTGAAACCAGCGTTACAAAAACATTGTTGTTTTAGTTTGAAACACAGAGCGTGCATGGCCTTACTCCTCCCCCTTAAAATATTCTAGGCTCTCACCATTTTCTACAACTTGTTGGTGCCGTATACTGTTAACATAAACCACTTTTATGGGCTCAAGAATTGTGCTTACCATACTGTGTTTATTATTTTATTACAAATACAATAATATTTTCTCTCTATCTATACTCTAAATCTTATACTCTTTTCTCTTCTACAGTGCCCAGGGAAAGCATCTACAGCTCCCCATGTCCTCTAATTTGCCATACGATCACATAGCTGAAGAGTCTACACTTGACAATTCTGTGAATGAGACAACGGTATGTGTGTGTCTGTGTGTGTAGTGTAGGAGTGTGTGAGAGATAATGGGGAGAGGGTAGTTATAAACCAGGTAATCCTATAGGGCATTAACATTCAGGTATACAACATGAGAAAAGGCTTGAGACTTAGTGACTTCCTAATGAGAATTCAATACTACAAGAATTAGTACAGTGCATGTAAAGAATTGGGATCTTAATCCTTAGTTCATTAATATAATTTTAGCCTTTAAGATAATTCACAAATTGCTCTTTGTAGTGGATATTTCAGATGCAACTACATATCATGGTAATAGCAGCAATTATCATTTTCTTCCAGGTTGAATGTTTTTGTATTATTTAAAACTACTACAGAAGAATAGTTCTAAAGAGAACAATGAAGGATGAAATGCTAACTTACTTTGACCTTGCTCTCAGATGTCAAATTATAATTATTTTTCTGTATCATTTAAAGTAATATTTAATTTCAGTGTTTTTATTCATTCTGCTTCTTCCATGCCTGCAATCCTTAAGAACAATGAGGTGAGATTTTTTTTTTTTTAAACTTAAAGCCTTCAAATGATATTGGGAGATTTTGATGTTATGAATTGGTAAACTCAAAGCTAATCAGAAAATGATGAAGTCAACTTTCAACTCTTCTGACACACAAGGTGAACACAACCCTATTTAAAGCCCCCCTCCAAAATTCTATTTAATTTACTTACTGTAATCCAAAAACTGCATTTATGGCACCACAAGATTACTATCTATATCTATACCCTTCTAGCATCTTTGTTGCAATTTTTAAAATTGCCACAAGGGAGCAGTGATAACATTTTTGATAAATGTTTTTTGAGCTTATCAAGACCTTGCTAAGACAATCATCTAGCAACTCTGATTCAATTAAAATGATAATAAAAGCATTTTACAAAACTGATAGATTCTATGTGCAGTTAACTATTTAGGCTAGTAGTAAATATTTTCTTCTTCACAGGATACAAGGGAATACGAGGTTTCGATCTGAAGGCACTGCTGTGTGTGTGTGTGTGTGTGTGTGTTTGTTTCAAGACGGATAGATAAGAGGCGTCTTGGCCTTCTGAGCGATGGTCACACTCATCCCTTTTTTGACTCCTTGGATTGCTGCTGTCTCCCACCCTGTGCTCCGCCTAATGAACATGAGCGTCCCCCGTTAACTTACTGAGGACCACACAATCCACCTCTGGAAGGGCTGGGCCACTGGATTCTTTTTCTAGCCGTTCAACAGAAGCGGTCTGGCAGCAGTTTGTTTATATCCAACGCTGGCATCCTGAAGACTTTATTAGCATCAGATCAATGGGAAAAGATGCCAGGCTTGTACCAATAAGTGCATATGCACAGATGTATTTTGTCCTGTATAAATTATATGTCTTTTGCCGGTTTGTAATAATTAGCATCATTACACGACTTCATAAGTATTTTGAAACCTTCTGTTTTTGGCAAAAGTATGCGCACCATTGGACAGAGTACACACATACACACACTCGCATGCACATGCCCATGCCCAATGCAGTGTCCCATGTTAGCGTAACCTTGCTCCAACCTTGGGCCAAAATTACACACTACCACCTTACAGAACACTGTTTGAGTATGTATCCGTTTTTGGAATATACTTTAGGAAAAGTATAAGGAATTTAGTTATGAAGCCACTCAAAATGGAATTGCCACCACAAAACCACAAATTTCCCGATGTCTCCTAAGGAATCAAAATGTGCCTTAAATAGAAGGCTTTGTAAACCTATTCAGCTTATTCACAAAACGTATTGATTTCATGTGTAACACATTGAGTGTTTAATGCAAGCCAAAATAGTTTCTGCCCCAAGTGTTTTTGTTAGCTTCATTTATCTGTTATATTAGAAATAGTTTGTTTCTATGACAGACAAAAAATAAAAAAATATTTTTTTTTCTTCATATTTCCATGCCTCACATTACCTGTTCGGAGACTGTCTAAATGAAGGACATTATTGTTGTTTAACATTTATGAAAATATGTATTCATGCAAGCTGTGTGATGAAAATTATAATAATTAACCTATTTTTGATTCATTGTACATATTGTACTGATTAAGCTACTCCACAAACATCTTAAATAAAGGTTATTGTTAAGATAAAACACAACATAATTTGTCTTATTATAAGTCTTCATATATTGTGATAATGACAATGTATGAGAGTTGTTGGCCTTTACCCTCGGGAGTACACAACAAAGTAATGACATGAAATTATATTGCTTTATTGTATTGTAATTATTATCTTATGACCTTTAGCACATTAGTTCTAGCCTTTTGTCCTTGAGTAAAAAGGGACTCTAGCTATCTAGTATCTAGCTATTCAGGGGTGCTACTAGTGTAACTATTTACCTAATCTTGTTTGCATGTGAGAAGATGCAAATACTGAGATATGAAAGGTTGAACCAAGCCTCTGATGCATAGAGGAAACAGTGCTACACACTGAACCTCAACAAGTGGATGATAAATAGCTATTAGGGGCAGGATAGTCTAGTGGTCTAGGTGTTGGACTCCCACCCAGAGTTGGCCTACCTGTAAGCATCCTTGAGCAAGATGCCTAACCCCTATCTGCTCCATGTAATAGCACCATGTAATTGTAAGTTGCTTTGGATAGAAGCGTCTGCTAAATGACCTCATTGTCATAGTATACAACTCAAAATGACTCATTGTATAAAAATTAAAACATTATTGGGATGATGGAAACTAAACGATGTGGGAATTTTAATACCGGTATTTTATTTTAAATTTAATTTGTACATATTTGAACACGAAACAACATACAGTCTAATATGCAATATTGCTTATTAATTGTGAGCTTGGAACTGTTGGCCCCTCAGGGTGCATTGATGTTTTATTTATTTACAGTAGGCCTAATAACAAGAGAATATATTATTCACCATGCGAAAATAAAGGACAATCAATTAGACAAAACTACTAGCAATTATGAATGATTGCTATCCTCTGCTGGCAAGGGCTGAAAATGCAACCGAACATAAGACAGGTAGCCTATTTTGCCAATTTTAAACGAAATAGAATGACAATGTCTGTCTTTTTGTGTACAACCTTTCTGGATAGCCCTATATCACGAGAAAGTCAACATTATGATCTTCTAATGATCTTAAGGGTAATGTGGGAAGAGGAACTGTAAACTGAGGTTTTGGTTTGGTGATGTTTTAGAAAAATGTCAATAATGACACAATATAGCACGATTTACAATATAATTTTTTATTTATATTTATATTTTCCATGAGCCTACAGTATCTGTATTTAGTTGTTTTACAGAAGCGTTCGTGTCCACGTTAATGCGCATGCGCATCCGACTCTTCGCGGTTGCGCCAACTCGGAAAGGATGTTGCTGGTGGTCAGTGTTGATGCACGGGATTTTTCATAACAATAACAGCAACCAATTCACAGCTCTATATACCTAATTTGTGGATTACATCTTGCATCGCTCTCGGTTACCGTGTTGTAGACCACTTGACGCCGTATTTGTTATAATATTTCGCTGCTTCGTCCTGTGTTGACAATGGGAGCGGACGGGTTTGCAGATTTACAAGCCTCCTTTTTGCAGGAGCAGAAACAAGAATCATGGCTGGCCAGCTAGGCCGCGGTTGATTGTGGTTCCTATCAGCAGTCGTTTCACATAAAATAGTATATGTAGTATCGGCAGTAGTACACGAGGAGTTGTGCTACCAATATATATTTTAGATCAAACCATTGCCATTTCGTTATTAGATGTTAGCAAGCTGAGAAAGCGGGCTTGTTAGCTTTGCAACCTTGACTGGTTGACGTCTTGCATTCGTCGTTAGCCTGCTAACGTTAGCTGCCGCTGCGTGGCTCCTCTTCAGGGGGCTAAACACCAATAAAAGGAAAGTTATCCGCTTATATTGTCGCGTGCTCGGTAGTGATTTGCACCACCGTATCGTTCCGCTACGTGAACTTCTGGATGAATGTGGGACAAAATGGAGACCCCAACGATTGTGTACGACTTGGATACCTCTGGGGGCTTAATGGAGGTGAGGCGGTTCAGCCCGGAGGCCTAGTTCCTCACCGCTAATGTTTAGATTATTTCATACCATATTAAGTAATGTTATCGGCAGGCCATGCCATTCAAATGACACGTTGCGTGTGGCTGATGAGTTAGAGCTTCTACATCACTGAACATAAAAAGACCAGGGGTGTATGGTTTGCTGTAGGATTTTCAGCCCCATAGTTACTCGAGCTGACATGACAGTTGCGAGTTCCGATAATGAATACTTCAACTTTTACAGCAAATCCAAACCTTGCTGGCGCCCCCGAAATCGGAGGAGGTGGAGAAGAGGAGTCGGAAGCTAGTGAGGGACGTAAGGAGAAGCGGCAGAGCCACCAACCACGACACCTGTGATAGCTGCCGCGAGGGAGGAGATCTCCTCTGCTGTGACCATTGTCCTGCGGCCTTTCACCTCCAGTGCTGGTATGTCTGCGAGTAAAGCCTGAGCTCAATCGTGACATTATTCGTCTCTCTCATGATATTGACGTTAAGGCGGGCGTCTAAATGCATAGTGGTGGTGACTAGCGGAAATAGTGTGTCAATTGCATTCAGCCAGTGTCTCAGTCATTAAAGAAGCAGCACGAATGTAACTAAATTCCGTGCGCCCTCATTTTGTTGAATGTGAATGTACAGTCGGCCGTGGTCAAATTGTGTTAGACAGTTTAAATAAAAAATGAGAATGTGTTAGGAATATGTGTTTGAAGATGTCCGGGTTATTCTAGTCTCTGAGATTGGTTAAAATTTGCCGCGGAACGCTCGCGGCCCGTCCTCCTGTCCTCTCGCGGGGTGTAGGCTGTGGAGAGCGTCTATCACTCGCGCTGCGAGAGCTGCTAAAAATGGAGTCGAGGCTCCCTCTGTTTACAATATGGCGACCTCCCTGAATTTTTTTTGTTCTATTCCAGCGCCATCTTACCAACCTTCTTAAAATAAACTACAGTCTGATTGTAAATACTTGTTGAATAATATCAGAGACGTTTTGTCAGAGGGAGTGGTGAAATGTGTTTGTTGTCTGTAATAAAAACCTCACTTTTCTAGCTTTTAAATGGCGCCGTTTTGCAGCGCACTGTGTAAACAGTGCATCTGTGGCTCTGATTATTTTGGTCTTGGTATTTGCAACAGCTGAGTTCATACTAACATTTCAATGGGTTGTTGTATATTAAAAGGGCAAGCCTGTTTGTTTTAATTTTTGATTAGTATCATAATCACTAGAAGCTATTAAAACCCCTACCAGCGAATTCGGGAGCTTCATCCAGGGTTAACAGAGGACTTAAAGCGGTTTTTGCTTAATTTTTCCTTGGAAAACTTGACGTTGATGGCTGTTAAATGTACCATAAGGAGTTTTAGTATTTGTGGACTTAATATAATTATTAATATAGTTTATTTTAGGGATATGTTTTCAATTAGGATGATTATGTTTTGTATACTGTAAAACTTCAAATAAAAGCCTAGTCCGAAATAGACACCTGTACCTTTTACTATCCGGGTGTGGCTACACATTGTGACAAATAAACGCCTGTCTCAATCAGACGCCTGGTCTTGTTTTTATAGAAGTTCTTTGGATGTATAAAGCTAGTTGTAAAATGCTTAGATTGCGCATGCAAATATTTAACTTTTGTCAATATGGACATGCTACAAATCGTTAGATTCTCCACAATTCAGTTGTTCAGTTCATTTTACGGAAACCATGAGCAGTAAAGTATATTCATTCAGATTTACCAGCATGGTAAACGGGAGAGACGAAAAATGTGGTTACTCCCTCTTTGAAGCGGTTATAAAGTCCTAATATATGTTAATTCCTCCTTATATTTGTATTCCTTTTAGTCCGTAAGGGTCCATCTATTAAAATAATCACAACTTTTTTTTAAATACAAATTAATCCAAGTTATTAATATTGTTCTAATTTTAAGTAATAAGTAATATTCATACTGGTTTAAATGATCAATTTGATAGAATTTCCCATCTTTGCTGAGCAAGAGTTTTGGGCGAAATTAATTAGCCTGTCCCATATATAGGCAGGGTCAGTTCAGTTTGGCTTTTATTTGAAGTTTTACGGTTTGATGTTTATGGGATACTTTTACCATGCTTGTGGCTAGGCTGGTACAAAATTTACAAACAATGTTTACCTGAGTAAACGGGTAAACATTGTGTCTGTCAGTAGAAAGCCACTCCCAAAGACAATCTGTTCAAGTACCGTGTGTAATGTGTGGTATACCAACTGTTAGATTACCTTTCATTTCGTGTGGTGTAGCCTAAGTCAAAGCAGATTTTATAATGCTGTAAAACAGTATTTTTCCACCAGATGGAGACAAAGTTAAGCTGTCTAACAAAAATGGTAGTTTCCAAAACTGCATCATAATATGGATGGTCTTCCATATTACAATGTATCAGTTGTGCTATTAATTATAGAAATTTCATTAAGTCACAT
>JAOEHI010023102.1:8520-26888 GCA_025447815.1 Percopsis transmontana
CCCATTATTACAGATGTTATGACTTGTCATTACTTCTAATTGTTGGCCTGTAATGTTGGCCTATGTGGGATTTTGTGTGTTACTCAGATGTATGTATGCATTTTCCATTTTATTCCCTTGGTGGGTGAGTTACTGTATATTTGGTGCACCAACATCGCATCAAAGAACAAAGAACACAATTTTATAATTGACATAATTAAAGTCAGTTGTTGATGTGGATTGTAGAAGGCTGTCTTATCAGCTACATACACACTGACCTGATTGGCTGCTTGAAGGCTGACTGGCACTTCAAATACATCAGGGGCCTCACATCATCCAGCTCTTGAATATTAGTCCGAATCCCTTTGGTATCCCTCGGCAATCCCTTTGGCTTAATTTTGTTATTTGCTAGTAAAGTGTGATTATCTCAGTGTGTTGTTTATATGAATTATGCTCAATGCCTTATCTCATTCTTTGTATTTCTGAAATTGATACATCCTGTCAGGTTGACAGCTGAATGTACATCACAGACAGAAGAGACTGGAACTTTAAAGCATCTCTGTAATGTAATGCCAACTGCTCTCAACTGTCAACAGTCTGCATGGCAACAAGATGACATTGAATGGCAGATATGTATCCTGGACCGGCTTGTGATCATTAAAACATCATATCGAACACATAATAGCTTGGCTTTGAATGACCGCAGAATGATGCCGTTCCTAGTTTAGTTTAATTCTATACGTTCCACCTCTTAAAGCTCTTTTATGATAAAATATGAATGTTTGATTGCTATAGGAACTAGCCTATAGTCCCAGTGAACTATCCAACATAAGATTGGACCCCTTGGATTTGCCAATATGTCTACATTACAAGTATGTTAACAGACGGACACCGTTGACAAAGTAAAAAAGTTTTGGGGGGTGAACGACAACAAAACATATTTCAAAAACGGCAGTTGCATCTCGCGACAACAGTGGCTACTAATTTTCCAAAGCATCTTATGCAGCTTTATAGCATATTAAAAATGAAGATGAAGAAATATAAATTTAAGACTGTGATGTATTGCCTGGCACTTCTCTTTATTAAGTAAATAAACATACAGCAAAAATATATACTCATGCATCAGACGGACTAACATATTGACAGATATACCACTGGCCTGTTGCTCTTGGGGCCGAGACAGAGGTAGAACGGGACAGAACAACTTCAGCCTTTTAAGTCAGGGTCCAAACATTAGATCAATAAAACATCAACTGAAACTGGATAGAAAGTATTTATACTGGTAATACAATTAAGGTGTCTATACTCTTAATATTTTTATACATAACATTCACAGCAAAAAATACTCTCCCTGTACAGTGGCTAAGTTAAATTTCAAGCCGTCGCTATCTCCAAGATATCTATAAATCATAAAGCGTTAGCATGTTATTGTCAGTTTTACTGTGCCTCTGTGAAAACAGATCCCCTTCATGTCAGGGTTGAATGTAAGCAATACAGCTAAACATAAAAAAAACAGCCTTAAGCCATTGCCCCAAATCTGCGGGTATGGGAGAGGTAGAAATTTGATTTTTCAACTGTATTTATGAAGAATAATTGGAAATTTGTGCAACCTTTATTAAAGCCACACTCTTTGATTGTGTTATAGTGCCCCCAGAACCCCACATGTCTGCCCCAGCTCACTGTTTGTTTGAAACACAACTATGTAGAGAGCAGTTCCAGTCAGAACTTCAGTTCTGGAGAAGCGTGCGCTCTCCAAGTTTCAAACCAAAACAACATTTTTGTAATGTTGGTCTTAAACCCCGACATAACTCGAGGACTGTTCCTGTAAGCGGAATAAGTGCGCTCCTTTTGTTTCAGATCTATAGAACTATCAAGGCAGCGAAATCTTGAAATGGCGTCCCGCCAGCACTACTCACAAGTTGAACCAATGACATTTTGTCCTCCTCTGTGCTAACAACCGCAGCTACCCAGATGGCCCACACGCAAGCAGAGGCCTGAGATCAGCAGGAGAACACCTGCCACAGTGAGAGAAGAAGTGCTCTGTGTTTAGCATAAGGCGGGTTCTGTTTAGCTAACTTGGCTCACTGAACAGGACACTGTGTCTTACTTGTGCTAGGAGTGGTTTAACTGTGGGTTAATACTCCTTCATTGGCCCTAATGGTATATGCTTTACAGAAGCACAGTTTGCCTAAAGAGAGGTCTAATTTAACCCTGCCTACAAACCAGTACATCAAGTGTTTAGTATGCTTAGTTCACAGTTCAGCTGGTGTTCAGGGGCTTATGTCAGAATAGAAATGTTGCTGGTAGCTATAGTTGTTGTACTTTTTATACTGTAACAGCGCAGTGTATACACACAGTTACACACACATATTAGTATGCAGAATACAATGCCAGATGACCATTGACTGAACAGAATTAAGGCAAAGTCACGAGTGTCCTGGTATGAGGGTACAATACAACTAAACAGTGGTATTATGATCTTGATAGATTTGCATTGAGCTATTATAAATGGGTCAATAATAAAATACTATAATGAATATTTCATATCAATTAATGCTGGAACTGTAGCTGAATAAAAATAAATAAATAAAACTGTTCCCTTCAATACAGTAAGTAGTGTTGGCCTATAAATAAATAAAAATTTATCTGACAATGTTATTCCCAGCTTACCCATATAAGCAGTTTACAGCATGCATTCAGTTCAAACGAAAATACAATGGAAATGACCTGCAGTCAATGTAGTTCCACATACTGTACATAACGAATACACTTCCCTTTTCCATTTAATTAAGTATAGATATCAGAGAGGGTACCTTGCTGGCCTGCTTTTACCAGACCATTACAGGCTGTTCTACAGTACTATTATCTTTACTGTAGAAGAGTGTTTACTGATGCTGTTTTGTTGTTTTACTTACCAAACCTAATGCTATATAGATAGAGCAGATTCCAAACTAATTTATATAGCTATTCCTGTTTTGCTGCTCTTTAAGGGGTGTGTTCCAATAGCTAAAACTGCATAACTCAAAATGTATCTTGAAACAAATAACATTAAGTAGCTGCTCTCTCAAATAGCTACACTATGTCATGGCATAATTATGTCAATATAAAAAAACAACAACAATAGTGTTGCATTGCAGACTGCATGAATCGTGCCTTGGCTAAGATACATAAAACAACATCTTAACAGCCTGTCCCACAAAGTATGTGTTGTTACCGCAAGGGACTATGGAGACATACAGTACCGTACAGTAAGTTAGGAATCATTATCATCATGCATAAAATTATCTTTGTGTTGTCCCCCCCCTCCCCATTCAGTTGAGCAGTGTACCATACAACTGGGCCTTGGTCAGACTGTCCTTCCTCGTTAGTCCTGTGCTACCAAACTTTTGGTACCGAGCCGAGGTCTTCTTTGGTAGCGCGGGCCCTACGCTGAGAGCGGAACTGGAGCTCGGGCGGGGCCGCGTGCTCGGCCTGGGACACGGGTAGTGCTGGAGGCTGGAGGCTTCCAGGGAGCTTTGGTGTAAGGACTCGGCCGAGCTGTCTGCACTCAGGATCATGTAGTCCTTCTTGCCACCGGTCGCCGCGGTCGCTGCCCCGCCGCCCTCCTTCTCTTTAGAGCTCCCTGAGAGGAAAAAACTGCACTCAGAGTCCTGACTGTCGTCCTTGGCCCTGTACAGAGCCGAGGCCTTCTCCTGTTTCCGATGCCCCAGCCCCAGATGCTTGGGGCTGGGGCTGGGGCTGGGGTTGGGGCTGCGATTGGGGGACAGGGGACCCATGGCGAAACATTCGTCCAGCACGCGGCTGTGGAAGACATCATCTCCTTCTTGGAAGCTGCTGTAGATGGGCCCGACCTTGGTCTTGTTGGCGGGGCCCATGGCGAAGTGGCGCTCGGAGAAGCTGTACGGGGAGACGCGGCCCGTGGCGTTGCGGTAGGAAGACGAGAAGGTGTTGATGTCCTCCACACTGAGCTGCCTCCAGCGGCCGCTCAGCTCGTCCTCGGCGATGTGCAGACCGCTCCCCCCTGGCCTCTGCGCCTGGATCAAGCCTGCAGCGGAGCCCATGCTGTGGGACGCGGCCAGCCGGGGGGTGCTGGAGTGGTACGGCTCACTGAAGCAGGACGCCGTTCGGGTGTACGCTGGCGAGCTGCCCTTCTGTGGGCTCCTGGGGGGCACCATGTGCTGGATGCTGTGGGACTTGGGGAAACGCGGGCAGTTTTTGTCATAGGAGGATGGGCCTTTGCGCTCGTAGTCCCCGGCGCCGGCGTCTCGCCAGTCCACGTAGAGAGCGTGGTGAGACGAGGACAAGGTGCTGCTGGCCGTGCGTCCACAGCCCCCGCTGACACCTCCCCCCTTCTCGTCCGACGCGATGCTGAAGCTGGAGTAGGAACTAGAGGCCGGGAGGGAACCGTTGCCAAACTCGTCGTGACCGTGGAACGAGGACGGGGGCTCGTGGTGGGAGAAGCTCCCCGAGGGGTAGGCCTCTTCGTCCGGGTTGCTGTCGGTGGAGTTCTGGGCGTGGAGCTGGATAAGCCCCGTGCCATGGAGGTCCACGCTTTGCCGCCGCTCCGTGTCCTGCCAGCGCTCGGGGCAGTAGAGGGCCGTGTCGCTGCAGTACAGGTCGGACGTCTTGAACGCGGTGCGGCGGTTCAGCTGGTCGGTGCTTCCTGTGCCTGCAAGGAAATCCCCGTCCTGGAGCTGGGGGCTGGGGGAGCGAGTCAGCAGGCAGCTGCTGCCTGGTTCAGGCTTCTCCAGAATCTTCGCGATTATGGAGGTCGGTACTGCGTCTGGATACGCGGAGTGGGGCATCGCCATGGAGCCAGCGCCACGATTCTGCTTCTCCATATGGGAGCTGACTCGCTCTTGGAAATCCAAGGGTAGCTGAGAGAGACAGATTTACAGACTTAAAAAGAGGCTGATAAAATGTCATTTTTATAGGGGAAAAAAAAACAGTACAGTACAGCTGAAGGATGGATCACAGAATCCAGATAACAATTGCAAACGCTGCTGAATGAGACATTTCAGAGATTTCGTCAGTTTGCTTTTGTTTGTCTTGTAAAGAATTCCTTCATGACACATTTCTACAATGAGCTTAAATCTTTTTTCCGCGAAGTAAAGCTCTTTTTCTATGCTGTCCTCCATCTGCACAGGCGGTATTTTTAGTGCCGTTTCTCACAGATTCTAATCTAGGGTTCTGGTTCAGAAAAGTAATTCATTTTTCCAGCTGTCATACAGCACACATGGGACTTTCTACTCACCTCTTCTAATAAACATGTCTGAAATTTGCTGAATGCAATTTTTTTTCTTGTTGCCCTAACACCTTAATTTTTTGTCATTCCATTCATTTGTCTTCACTTTTTCTCACTTCACATTACATAACATGAAGAAATAAGAATATAAATAATGTAGCTTGCTAAAAAAAATACTGTATATTTCCTCAAGACTAATATTATCAAAAGTATGTTGGACCATGCTCACATCTTGCAATAACAGGTTATTGTCTAAATTATGTTCCTGTCCATGTGATTTGACTGGTTCTCTCTCTCTCTCTCTCTCTCTCTCTCTCTCTCTCTCTTGCTCTCTCTCTCGCTCTCTCTCCTGTATATGCAAAATCTATCTATCTTTTGTTGCCTGCCTCCATTCTGTCTATAAGTCATGGACAGCTGTTGGTTTCAGACTATAAGTTCTCTATTTATACCTTCAAACCTTTCCTTTTCTTCATTTTTGATCTTATTTGATCGCTTTCTTTCTCTCGCTCTATCACTCTCACTCTTTCTTTTCTCTACCATCAAACATGCCGGCTCCACGGGGGAATAGCAGAGATTCAAATTAAACCAGTTCTCTGGGACTCCAGCTGGGAATAGATGAAGATAAAATACTGCCTTGGCTTTGTTAAGAAATAGAATCTCTTCTCGGCATAAACTAACCAGTGTGTTTGAAGCCACAGCTATATTTAGCATCTGCTGCCTCTTCCTGGGGGACTAGGGGAAAGTAGGTGAGGCTACACAGTCTAACTACATGTTCCCTGTTAGCTAGCTCAGCACCAACCGATATCTGAGATGGATCTTAATTAACAGTCATATATTGCATAGGCCAGCTGAATTAATCCATGTGAAGCCACAAAGATACTGTTCCCTTTGTTCATTATGGAAACAAATGCTTGGCTTTAGTCTGAGTTATGAAGGATTTTCCATATTCCATGGATATCACAGAGTCATTCTAATACAGTGGATTGTGTGGGTCAAGACCTTCCACAGGGTCTTGGTGATTCTTTTATTTTTTTGGAGGTGGTCACTGTTGTTGCTTATAATGTATATTTATCATATTTTTGTTTTGTTACAACTTTAATACCTCTCTTCAGTATTTACTATATTTTTTATATATATATTTACTTATATATTTTAATATATATTATTTTGTTTCCTTTCAGTTCATTCAAACGATATCACTGCATATTTAGGGAAGATACAACGCCTCCTATTTCTTTTACAATATATGTGGTTATGATGAATGAACATTTAAAAAAAAAAATTTAATATGTTTGAGTGCTTCTGTAAATTCGGTCTTTACTTTTGCTGTGAAAGGGTGTTCTCTTTTTCACTTGTATTAGTCATCCATCTCATCCATTCAGCGTGCAGACAAGATCCTCATCCAGACAGACAGCACTTGAGACAGCAGCTCTTCATTACATTCAGTGAAGACTCTATATGTGAACACTGTGACTTTAACTTGTCAGACAGTGCTGAGAAATCAATAAGGCATGGTGCACCTTTGTGACAAGGGCTGCCTCACTGCAATACAAAAAAATGACAAACCAAACAGTTTGTCCACTGTATTTTAGTGGCTGATAAGACCTCTTCTCCGGACTGCGTGAGTTTGTACAGACCCTGCTTGATTGACATCTCCTTGACTCCTTTGTCAGTTTAGCTGCACCCATTAGGGCGGAACGACTGAACAATTGACTCCTTTAAAGCTGCTTAGGATAACTTAGCATATTGGTGGCACCGTCTGGCCATGAAAAGCAAGTGCACTCACATCTGGCATATTTTTTGGGCTTTCAGCTGACCTTTTAATTGTTTTCCCTACTGCAGTTGCAGAAGTACTTAGAAGCATACAGCAGCTTTTTCACTGGCAAAGAGCCAGAAAGCAGTACTTCCTGTTATTTCCTGCAAGTGTATGTCTCGTACCCCGATGGGGAAACCTGTAAATTCAAGGGGTCAATTGTAATTTTGTTGGTTTCACTGGGGCTTGGTCAAATTAATTATAATACTAAGAGTAATTTCACAATAAAAACATTACCATATGCATATGTATACCAAGTCAAGATATGACACGTGTTGTTTTACAGGGGTTTAAAGTAGATACTATCCATTATTCTACTTTATTCTAAGATTAATTATTAGTTACACTTACATCAAGAAATTAATGTGCACAATTTACAATTTAAAAATGTCTTTGAAAGTCAATAAATATTTTGTTTTATTAGTCTGAGACGGAGTCAATATCCCCTCTATACCTTTGAAGGGGAACAAATCATTGAAATCAACTCATAGTCCATTCATGTACGGTATGATGATGCCAAATTTCTTTCCTATCAGTGTTGCAGTAACCGAGAACTCACCTCCGACATCTTATGGGCTCTGTAGTGAGATTTTGAGCACTGCAACAACTGGGCAGCGAGGTTGCAATCCTTTCTGTATAGTTCCTGGAAGAGAAAATATTATCCATCACCATGTTTACACAAGACAAACTTCTTTATCGATGTAAGGCAGGGTAGTGATGAAGTAGCAATAGCCTAAGGGTAAAAAAATAAGCTTATGACCAGAGGGTGACCAGTTTACATGATGTGTGGGGGGCAGGATAGCCTAGTGGTCTGGGTGTTGGACTCAAAAGTTGGTCTACATGTAAGCATCATTGAGCAGGATGCCTAACCCCTACCAGCTTCATGTAATATCATCATGTAATTGTAAGTCACTTTGGATAAAAGCATCTGCTAAAGGACTTAATTGTAATTATAAACCAGCTGGGAATCAAAGGTTGTCCAAACAGTTTTGCCCACCTTGAATGGAACCCATGACTGCTGTATCTTACCTGAACAGGAGATGGACCCCCAAAACCTTTGCCAGAACAAAAGACCCAAGTTTTTGAAGTCTGGACTCGAGATCAAGTTAAGGGTCAGATCCTCAGAAGACCTCTATTGGGAACCCAGATTATACTATGTTGTGCCTGTAACTATGGATGTGGTCATGTGACACATTCAAGGCAGGTCCTTGAAAACTTACTCGTCCAGTTAATCAAAGAAACTTATACAATGAAGTTGGTATCCAGTCTGCCTATTAGAAACAGCTTCTACGCTCCCTGAGGCCACTGGAAATTACATTAGAGCTGATTAATTCCACAACTCGATTACACTTCTAGTATATCTCATATCCACCTAGAAAGTCAGTTAATTTTAGTAAATTTTTCCCACTATACCGCACCATATATTTCTTAAATTCATTCTGTAATGCTTTCACTTCCCCCTCTAGTTATAGTGTTAACTGTTAACTGAGACACATTTTTCTATTTTTCCATTTATACAAAGGGTGTTTTTTTAAGAGAAACATGAAGAAAAACCACTGTTAGTGGTGAAGTGAGTTTCTCCTGGGAATGTCAGATAAGACATTGTAATTCTAGCCTGTTCAAAAAAACTGTGATCTGTGTTAAAAAGTTCTCCACAAATTATAACCATATGTATGAAGTGAATGCAAATGTCGAGTAATGCAAGATGTACATTCTCACATCTATTTTAAGAGATGAATGATGACAGTTCACTGTGACCTAATATCAAGCTAATTTAATCAGTTATTCATTCTTCATTCTCCATTTAGCAGTTTATTTTTCATCCGATGCTTTATCCCCTAAATATAAACCTAGAGCGCTCTGGAGGAAATGCCTGTCTTGCTGGCGGCTCGAAGTGTGTGAACTTTCGCCCAACTCAAAATAAACCCTCGACCCCAATCAGCCGGACACAATCTAAAGGGATTTTCACAATACTTCTTGGCACAGAAGTGTTCAAGTCACCGTAGCAGAGCCCGAAAGAATTCCAAAGCCTTTGGGAGCTTCAGGTAGATATACTAACACAATCCCCTCCAAAGACACTGAGGCACCAGATTGCCACATGCGCCTGAACTTAAGTCCCAAGCACCCTATCTCCAGCTCCCAGTGACCCTGGGAATGCAGACAGAGAATACAATATCCTATAATAAGACCCTAGGTTTAGCCACAATTCCTCTTGTCGGCTGTGCAACCCTCAAGCAGGATCATGGTATTGAACATCATAGGAATAAAGAAATATAGCAATATAGTTGGAGTGGAGTATTTTAGGTTTCATTCAAATTCACAAAGCAATAGATTACTAAATTAATTTAGTTAATAGTGATTTTAAAAGCCCCCTGGTTCTGTCCTGTTTTTCCAAAGTACAAGCGTTTTGATTCGCTCTTAGTGACATCACTCAGGGTTTCATCAGCATTGGGACCGCCCCACAGTGAGCCACCCTTCTCACTAATGCTATTGTAGGTATATTTGCTTGAGCAGAAGCCATGGTTCTCTTGGAGAGAAACGCTCAGATACAGTGGCCAATCAGAGCATGGGTGGTGGATACATGAGCAAAAAAAAAAAAAACACACCACAAATAATGAAATAATGGATTAAGATGTACAGTGTATAAAGTGCATCTGTACTCACGTTGTCCTCTCTGAGTTTATCAATGGTGATCTTGGCCTCCATGAGGTGGTTATTAAGGACGATGACCTCTCGACTGAGGGCCCTCTTCTCCTCTTCGTGATGCTGGGACTTCAATACAGGAAACACAGCGGCACAGAGGGCACAAAGAAAGGAGGGACATTGAAGAAAGGCGACAGTTCGAGGAGCCAAAGAGGAAGAAGAGGTGACAGAGGAGAAACGAGAGAGCCTCTCCGTCAGAGGCCCGCGCCAGCAGCACGTCTTAATTAAAAAAAGATCACAGTCGCTAGAGCTCATATCCAATTAATTACTCTGGAAAAATGAGTGAGGGAGAGAGGGGCGAGAGACTATCAGTGCGAATGAATGTTTTTGTCTAGGAAACGACGCAGAGGGAGAGAGAAAGAGATGGATGAACCTGTCATTATTTTTTCGTGACCACAGTGTCAGAGAAATGGTAACTCAGAAATACATGGTATTATCATAATTACTTTCTAACACTGGAGTTCTCCCCCCCCCCCAACACACACAGGCACACACACACACACTTACACTTTCTGTCAATCTGTAACAGTCTCTCTCATGTGCGCGCACGTGTGTGAATGTCAACCATCCACAGTTGAGAAATGATACAGTGTTGAGGACTCACTTGACCTCCCAGCCTCCTTCCCTCTAATCTCTCAATGGCGCTGATTGTTGTGAAATACAGGGGGCGCACAGCCAATCTAATAGGTGGCAATTAATGTCAGTTTAAGCAACAGGCCGGCATTGATATTCAAATCCAATTCTGTTAGGGTCTCATTAATCAGCTGTCGAGGCTCGCGGCTCGCTGGCACTCGTTACTGCTTCATTACAAGTGTTTCGTGGTGGTGGGCGCGGACACATTAAGCGATAGTAAAGACCCGATCGGTAATTTTAATCGCTACTGGTTTTATTAGCATGGTGATTACCTGTGTAGCAGTAAATGCTTGTTTTACCTAAAGAAAGTAATAAATAAATATACGGTGACCATATCACTTTGAGTGGTAGCATGGGATTTTGTAATTTCACCCACAGGAGGGTTGGAGCGAAAACAGGTCCTTGTAAATACATATGTACTGTAAGTTCTTGTGTGTGTGTACTGTACATATGCATGGTCCAATCATGTGCCTTGCATTCAGACAGAATGGTGGTGTGGCTTTTGCTAAATGTAATTCCTCTCAACCGAAACAAAACCTTCATTTGGATCATGTTTTATGTGTATACTACATATTTTAATACCCTGCCCAAAACAGGACATTTTAAAATGCAAATGAAATTGTGTAATGATATTAGATTTTACACACTATGTCTTTAGGCCTTATCATACTGTGTGATGAGGTTTTGAAATGTTTGCTTATATACAGTATGCAATGACAAGACTTAAGGCTATAATGGACAGGGGCAGTTTTAGTATGCAATATATAATTATTAATATATGCAATATAATTGGAGTCCAATTAGATTGTAAAGTATGTGAATCTAAAACAGTTAAGATGGTAATTTATCCAGAGTTTTTAAAGGTTCTAACAGAGAACTGAATATTAAACTGAAATATGCTCACATAACTGAATATATATTATTTTAAGAGGGTAATTCTAATAAACAGCAACAGAATTTCAAGCTTAGATTGAATCTTAAAGACCAAGACCTCATTTCGGGGTTTCATGCTATATCTTTCCTGGATATCTTCTTAGACTTTTCTTCTTTATTTGCGTTTACATGGAGTTTGACCCACACCTTGGCAGAGATTAGAGTGTCACACTCTTGTGTCGTCTTCGTGTCTCCTCACCATACCAACATTTCTGCTCACATTGCCTTCATCAGGGTTTACCTCTGTGGTGAAAACATATGGGAGCACTTATATATTTTTTTAAAAATCAGAACAGATGTATTTCAGTTTTTTTGATGTGGTATCTGAAGCAGCAAGCTTGAGGACTCAAATAAACCCGCGGTTGATTAAATAAACATGAAAATGTTTTCAAACAGTGACTATGCTTCCTATGTGAACTTGTTTCCAGCGTAGTTGCTGACTTTTATAACCCTCATATATCCAGTAATATCTGTTGGATCTTTTAGCATATTGATGCTTCCCCAGGACATTATTGGAAAACAACTTAGAAACACAGTCTACAGTGCCTATAGATTAAAACGAACAGAGAACAATCTTGATAGGATTATGATGAACATGGTTCTTTATTTCGGTGAGAGGGAGGAGGTCTGATTTTAATTACAGTTAGATCATGGCCGGGGGATAAGCGTTAGCGTATTAGCGCTGTTCGCTCATCTAACAATCACCAGTTATACTTTATTAGATACACAGGCCATCAGCATGGCCGTGTTATCAGTTGCTGCTGCACACATTTTCAACCGCAGCAGGGAAAACATTAATATGCCAAGCTTTTATCTGTCTATCTTAACCAGACACATCCAGCATGAGAAGAGGAAAATGTGTTTTCTTTTAAAACACAATATATAGGGCAATATATAGGGCTTTGTGCTCATTTGAATACCTAGAAGCCTGACATGCTCTGCATTATTTATATAGTGTACATACAAGACAATTTGAAGATTCCTCTAATTACTAGGAAGCATGGCTAACTATTAGCTGCTCAGGCATTTGTATTGTGACCCAACAAATGAAAGCAAAATCGATTCTCTCAGTCTACAGTGAAGGCTAATGGAATAAACCTTTGAAGAAAAACAATAAAAATAAGGAAACTTGTTTGACTTGTTGAGCTTGTTTTGTATTGATTTGGGATAGACTAAGTGGTGTGAGCAGCTTGTAAAATTAGAAAAATATGTGAGAGTTTTACTAAGAAATGGCAGTTTGTTTCAGTTTGTCTGCTGGAGACGCGAGCCTTCTCGCTTGACAACAAATGAAGCCTGAATCCCATGAGAGACAATTACTGAAGAATGTGGTTCACAGATAAAAGAGAGAGATGCTTCTTGTACGCAAAAACGTTGTTACTAATGCAATGTCGTGGAATGTACACTGGCTCCCAGAGATAGCTATGGCCAAGTCGTAAGCTTCATGGTAATACCGTGAGTTACACATTCTAACCCATTTAAAAGTACACGCAATTGAATTATTGCACCTCCAGGGCCCCACATTTAACCGTGTATCATTTGAAAAATCAAACAAAAACATTATTCGCTGGTTTGAACCAAAGAGAAATTCCCGACACAAATCAAGGAGTGTACCTTTAAGGTATTTCCTAGGTGCTATAAAGGTGCTCTGAAGCTACATGTGTGGGCTGAAAACAGGCTCAAACAATGACACGTTTCACACGTGTTGGCCTTTGTTGCATGTGTTCTCCCGTGTGTAATTTGCACTTCTCATTTAAAGGCTTTGACTAATGAGCGCTTTGCAAATGGCATTAGTGAATATACTGATGATGGCAGGTGCTGTTGTTGCTCATTGGGAGCCCGGCACTGTATTGAAAGAGCACGCACGCTCAACAAACACACACACACACACACACACACACACACACACACCCCAAGCCATATCCCTAAGTCACCAGAGTTATTATCTGCTCTGGGAGGTGAGCAACATATCTGGCTAAACAACAATGGCAGCTATATGACACAGCCATGGCCTGCTACTTAATCCTTATGAAAGTCTGTGACTGTAGTGCAACAATACCAAATACTCCTGGGTCTCAGGTCTTTATAATTACACTGGTCACCAATGGGTAGGTAAGCCAACCACATGCCCCTAACACAACCAAAATAATCATGGATCCTATTCTATTCTATTCTATTCTGATAGAACTGCTAAACTGTATTGTGATATTGTTATTGTGTCTTGTGTGATAAACTATGTCGCTAAAGAGCATTGCCCAGGAATGAGATATACTGTAGATCATAATAATGTAAATACTGGGGTTTGCTGTTCCAAGCATGCAAAATCCCTTCTAGCATGACTATTAGAACAATATAGCAATTGTGCATCACTGAAGTGTGTAGCCCCCTTATAGCTCATTTACATTTGCAGGCTTGCCTATACTATACAGCATGAGAGGTCCTGTTTTGTCCTGTTTCCACCATATTGTGTAGCAGTCTTAAAGGGCCTCAACATCAATTAAAAAGACTCCTAAATCCTGATTTAGATTTGGACCATGTTACCACCATCCTAACATATTTCATCACCCTGGACAGCACCAGTGGTTATTGCAGTACAATTAGAAATCTTTTGTGTTGCGCATCTTTTGTCTATTACATACTGTAAGTACACGGTAAACAAATGTATGCAAATATTACTTTCCTGCCTCCAACAGAAAATTAATATTTGTTCTCACAGATTATTGTACAGATAATTTTATGATAATTTGATTGCTTCCACTGGGTACTGATGCTATGACTAGTCCGGGGCTGGCTCTGCTAAAATTATACTTCAACAAAATGGTAGTTTTAAGGCAAGATGGACAGTCGTTCAACCATAATAATGTCAACAGCTCGGCTGGAAGGAATATGGACTCTTTCTGGGTTCTACACTGAAAACTGTTTTGACAACCCCACTGCACAGCTTCCATTTGTGCCAGGTGTTTATCTTTCACTTTGTTGTTTATGGAACATGCTCCTTCGCGTCTGTTATTCGGTTGACCTTACTGGCTTAGGCCCCTTAGAACTTTTAATTACGCGTCTGATTTGATTGGGGCCACCTTTGTTGCTGCCTGCCTGCCTAAGCTGTTTTCCACAAAAGCACATATTTCCCCCTTGAAACGCTGTTGCATGACGTGACATCAAAAGAAATGGCAACCCCAATGAAGCATGCCGCTAAAGAAATCCCATACTGTCTAGCACCATGAAGACCGATTTATTCCGCCGAGGCTTTCCTCCAGACAGACAATCCCTTTGAAAAGCCAACAGTTTTCGTAATCATTTCACATGACTAGAATGAATCATTGACGCGTGCGTGAGCAGAATGGTTAACCATGTGTTATGTTAAGACCATCTTGTCAGGGTATGACAAAGTAAAAAGGATTGCAATAGAACATCGCAAATAATATAGCCTGTAGAACAAGCTTTGTTATAAATGGTCATATGGAGAAGGCTCATTTGTTCCACCAGCATGAATTCACTCACATCAAAAGTCCACTTCTACTTCTATATACTTCCACCAACTTTACGACTTTCATAGTCCTCCACCTTTACAATGTTGCTCTTATCATAGCTGTTGGTATGTTGATATGTAAGGGTATGATGCTTTAGGAACTAAGTTAGCCCTGATGACTGCTGGTGTTTTTATTATAACAGAATGTGCATACCTACGATGACTGGTGTATGACCTGTTCAGCTATTGACAAATGTACTTATTGTAACTCGCTTTGGATAAAAGAGTATGATAAATGCTGTAAATGTAAGCATAGTCCTCCAACTTTACAACTTTACATAGTTCTCCATAAATTGCTGTTTTGGTTTGAAACTCTGACAGAGCACTCCCCCTACATCACTCTTGCCTCACACTGTTCTCTACCCCTCTCCAAACTGCCACTCACACTTTTGTGGAAAGATGCGCTTCAAAATGTAAACTGGGTGCTGTAGGAGAAATATGGGGTTCTGGATGCATTATATAGCAATTGAACAGTATATCTTTACACTATATAGGCCTATCATAAAATATTGGGGCAGGACAGTCTAGTGGTCTGGGTGTTGGACTCTCAGCCAGAAGGTCGTGGGTCCGAGCCCCAGAGTTGGCCTACCTGTAAGCATCCTTGAGCTAGATGCCTAACCCCTACCTGCACCATTTAATTGTAAGTCGCTTTGGATAGAAACATCTGCTAAATTACCTAATTGTAAATATATTTTTTTGTTTTTCTGCTGTCTAAAGTCATTAGATTACAATAATAGATAACAATAGATAACATTAGATAACAATGATGTATTTGTATTCCTTATAGTAGAACCAGATTGCAATGTAAAACAGTGTAGCGTGTATAACACAAAAAGTCAGTTAAAGCCCAGCAGACAAAACAACACTGTAGGTAGATAGCATCCACTTTAACCCATTGTGCCAATGCCCGAGGCAACCGCTCGACATCAATATATACTGGTAATTGCGCAGGCTAGTTTCCATTACCACAGGTACTAGGGCAACTTGCCCTAGTACATAGTTTTTTGGATAAAAGCATCTGTTAAATGACCTAATTGTAATTGTAATTAGCAATACTGGAATCCACTTTAATCAGTGGTGAGTCTCAACATTGCTACATAGACTACTCATCTCCTGTGTGGGGGACAGCTTATGGTGACTAAAGCAGGTGTGATGGGGCTAAAATGCTTTGCTATCTCTACAGCTGAAGCGGCAGGATAGCTGCCACTGAGGCACACAGAGCGGCAGTTGGCTATAATAGTTTTCTAATAACCTTGTGTGGCAGGTAAGACCAATCACTTTGGACATTGATTGCGGCCCCACTCTTTGATCATGTAATTGCTTTGAGAGGAGTGAGAGGGTCTCTCCTCCACGAGACAGGTGTGCTCGAATCGATTATACCAGATTTTTCATTTCTTAAGAGTAGCCAACGTGGTGGAATGTAAGGCACGTGTAGCAACAGAGAGACAGAGAAAGATATACAGTCAGTGGTAGAGAAAGACGGGCAGAGAAAGCTAGATAGCCATATGTGTACACAGTTGACTTGATTGCTGTTATAACACTTGCTTTCTAGTGCTATCTCCTGTCATTACTGTATTTAACAATACGCAGTGTATGTCGTTTAAGCACACAATAGGATCTGTGGTTCATGGTGTGTGTGTGTTGGTGTAAACGCATATACAAATGCGTCTGTGTCCACACAAATCAGACCAACATGATTATGTGGTTTAAACGTGTGCAGACCAAGAAATGGCTTACATTAAGCTGCGTAGGATAACTTATGTAAAATATTAACATTTAATGTCTATTAGTATTGAAATTGGTCTTCCCAAGCCTTAGTAGAACAAGTGGGATAACATGCGACCCCTTGTTATCCCAAGGGGTCTCAGACCCTGGATTTGCCAGTATGATTGTCTCCCTGTACTGGATAGTACAGTATAGGAAAATATACTGGTGCACAAGAACTGATGTGGTTTATATAGGAAAACTAACTAAAATGGAAAAAGCCATACCTAAAGATTAAAGAAAAAAAAACGCCAAGTTCTACACAGCATTAAGTGTGACCTGTTAGTATTCAAAGTGTAAAGCATCCAGCAAGTGTGTCCTTACCGTCCGGTGCACCTTGTCCTCCAAATCCTGGTTGATCCTCTGGAGAGCTGCATAGCTGTTCTGGATCCTGCAAGAAATGAGCAACAATGCCAGGTGAAAAGATGGCATCTTACAAATCACAAGATGAACTAATATATATATTCATTAGAATAAGTACAGGTAATCTTGCCAGTTCAATAAATGAATAAATGAGAGCACTTCCTGGGGATTTGCAGAATGTCTGAAACATTGACTCAGATTTGAGAATCATTGACAGGATAATGCAATGTGCTAAACTCGATTTAAGGAGCTTGAACCCTAAACTAAACTAAAGAAGCATATAATGTGATCAAAAGAAACTTGAATTTCTTTTTAAATTATTAAACTGTATCATCAGATCTGTGGTGCCATTTTGTAGCCCAACATTGAGCAGAGACACAGACTCTTCTTGTTTTCTTTTTTTCTTCAATCTGTTACTTCCCGACTCCCCATGGTGTCTACTGTACATACACTCCTCGCGTTCTTTTTTCTTCCACTGCTTGTTTGCTGCCTAACTTAGTCTCTTTAATCTCGCTCTCTCACTCTGACTATCTCCCTCTTTCAGTACATTAGATTAAAGGCATAAGCAGCTCCTGCCCTGCGACTTTCTATTTGTTATATTATTACAGCTATCCTGTATTTTCAGCTCTTAGTTCGCCGTGGCATTATCTCTCTTCCCAGGTCTCCGAGGTTGTGGATAAACGATGACATTTATGGTCCCATTAACTTGACAGATATGGAAGGCAGACAGGGGAGACATAAAACAAAGACAAATTATTAAACAAAAACCCAAGCGAAATGGGAGGGAGGTGTAAGCCAATTCTAATGAAAATAAAGATGTTGCGAAAGTCACTCACAACATTGTCAGACACACACACACACACACACACACACACACACACACCTTCTTAGTTTATCTGTGAATTTCTCCAGCTCCTCTTGGGCGCGCCGCAGTTCTGTCTCCAGGTACTGCCGCGTGGAGTCAAACTCCGTCTCCACCATCTCTAGCTTGTGGGTGGTGTACGACAGGCGCTTGCGGAGGTCATCCTTGTGGTCGTGAAAGGAGCTGCATACGGGCGGTGTTCGGGGCGGGAAGGAGACAGTGAGAGAGTTCCAACCCTGACAACATACACTTCCCTTCTCAGAGTGACAGTAAGATGGGATAGGAGGAACAAAAGAAAGACAGAGAGAGTAGGGGTGGAAGGTGCGGGGTGTAATCCGGTATGAAGGGAGCAGGCTCTTATCCCAGGCTATGGGGGAAGGCAGGCAGGCCGATAGGGAAGGGGTGATGGATGAAGGAAGCATAGAAATGATTTCCCATTGACGTGTGTGTGTGTGTGTGTGTGGGGGGGGGGGGGCCCAAACAACAAAAAAATACACAAACTAACTTTATAGAGCTTTGTGTATGGGGGAATGTGCAAGCAGGTAGA
>JAOEHI010023113.1:0-25303 GCA_025447815.1 Percopsis transmontana
TTATATGTAGCTTAGGCCTATATATCACATATTACAATAATTTGTATAGCCTACCTAAGGCTGGATGTCTGGCCACCTATCGAATGCCTAACTTCCAAGGGTTGGAAGGAGCTCAGCATCTATATTAACAAATGAATTCGGGGTTGATGTCAATAACAAGACCAGTGTAACAGGGTGGACAGTAGTTTGTGTCTTGGCACTAGACTAGATCCTGCCTAGACCTCAACTAAACACAGAATCAAGGGTAACATAGACTGTGCTTTCTACAGTATGTCAGCTGTCATAGGAGCCCTGTCCCCATGTATATTATTTTAATATAGTTTATGGATTATGGAGTGTTTGCCTCTGCATTATTTTAGCTTTTGGGACAGTTGAGCTGCCAGCTCTCTTGATACTAGTGCTATGGATCAGTGCTGTGGTCCATCCTTTGACCTTATACACTAGGAATTGAACCCCTAACCACTGCTCTAGAGTCTAGAGCAAGACACTTCACTGCCAGGGTTAAGCATTGAGATTCCCAGGGAATGGAACCCATCACTCTGCGTGTGTTTTTTATCCAGTTTTTATCACTGGTTTGTTAACTAAATATGCTCATGTCCCCATACCGTTTTTATTTATTTATGAAGACACCAATACGGATATACTATCCTGCCAATAGGGAATATAGACTGAAGCCAGAAATCGTTAATTTGGCCCCTATTCTCTCAAACAGGAGGCAAGCTAATCACAGCACCCCTCACAGAGAGGGCGGCGAATGGGGGGGGTTCTGTGCTTGTGTGTGTGTGTGTGTGTGTGTGTCGCGGGGTAGAGGGTGGTGTCACGCAGGGTATAACACAACAGGGGAGACCAACGTCTAGACGCTAATTATCGAAATTAATTGACCCAGTTGTGCTGCTGTTGGTTAATTTATGTCTGTCTGCTGGTTTTATTAATAACCAGCTATTGATGCTGCCTTGTTATGCTCTCGGCTGACTGAAGCAGATGCCATGTGCAGGGGACCTCGATTTTTATCTTCCCTTTGAAACTCATCTTACATTCCGCGGCAGTGATTAGAGCACCAGAAACAACCCACAGTATTCATAAAGAATAACAATAACAGTAAACAGTATGAATGGTCAAATTGTTACGGCTTTTTGTTTCTGTTCTTGAGTTAATTAGGGGTGTAACAATTGTCCAAATCCACAGTTCAGTTCAGACCTCGATATTTGAGGCATGGTTCGTTCATACCTCGATTTTTTTTGGGAGGTGAATAATAAAAAAACAGGGGGGGTGGGAATTATTTTTTATCAAATCAGTTTGCAATTTTGAACACTAAAGAGAAGAACACTAAAGAACATGATTCTTTGAATCCTTCAACTGAAAAAGGCTGTTTATCTAGTGCCAAAGATTGCAAGAGCATGGTCCGAGTTAGCTTGTAGCTTCATTTTAAAGACATTGGGAAGAGTTACATGATGGCAAGAAGACGAAGCAAGACTTAACGGCCAGGTTGCTTTGGAAATGCTACAGAACTTGGAATGGAACGAGTTTGGTGTGAGTTCAGAGGCCGAAGTAGGCAGTGACCAACTCAACCAACTGAGCACCTAACCTTAAGACAGTGGGCCTGACACAGCATGCAAAAGCAAACCGGCCGTTTGGACAGTTTTCATTCCTTGGTGGACATGGACATGCTGACACACCTCAGAGACTATACTGTAGCCTACTGCGTCACCCACCAAGACAGGGGAGCGTGTCGCAGCCTCCCTCCTCAATTTAAGCGCCGACATGTGTGCGCCACTGTGCTTGGCATGTCTCAGCGAAATGACACTTAAGTTAAACCTCGCTATGTTTGTAATTAAAGTTTTGACATTATTTAACATTATTTAGTTTGAGAATACAATGTTAATGCAATAGATTTGTTGTTGCCCCAACCACCGCAAACCCCCGACATCGTAATGAGGGAGGGAATGGGCCATTATTGAGAACAAAAGTTACGTCGCTTGGCGTTTTGATGCAAGAAAAAATCTCCAGTTCTAGTGTTAATTGTGAAATGAAAAATTATGTTACATTAGTAACATAATGAGAGCTCAACAGGCTGCACATGCAGCGGGTTGGGGGTGTGTCGCGGACACGAGACCGTGGACGTTTGTATCATGGTTTCGGTCTCGGTTTCAGAACAGTTACAACTTTAGCCAAAGTTGTCAAGGTAGCACATTTTTTACAGTCATATAAAGGACACCCTCCTCAATGTTAAAATTTTAACCTGTTAATGTTCAACTGTTTATGTCCATGTGCCGGTGGCTGTAGGGGATGGGTAGACACGAGTGCAAGCCACTAAGTCTTCTATTGTGTGAGTGGCATGTGCTCTCGGAGTTCCAAACCAAAACAATATTTTTGTAATGCTGATTTCAACCATTAGGGTAATTCTCAACAAAAATGTAGGGTATAAAAAACATTATAGAGAAGCATTTATAAGATAAATAACTTTATTTTTGGCTTGGCTTTGCAGAAGCCACAAATCGGCGCTCGGTTTAAAGGCTCCAGTGAACGCTTTGCCTGTGAAATATTCTCAATTGATATAAGGCTGCATAAACCCCCCGATTCAAAGAAAAGCACGAACATCATACGAATTGGATTGAAGAGGTATTCCCGCTAAGGATCACGGGTGCAAAACAAAGATCAATGCCGGACTAGTCGTTCCATTTATTCCCTTTCATTGCTCCTTTTCTTTTCCCAGGCGGTTGCACGAGGCGAAGATGGCGCCAGGCCGTTGCCAAGTGAGCAGGGGGTGTCGCCGTGCACACGGGGGTTCTCGATGGAGCAGTACAGTGTCGAGGCAGACGAACAGATGGAAAAGGGACAGGCCCTACTCAACGGTGAGCTCACCCACATGCATGCACACGCATAACAGCCCATGTCTCCCCTGAGACGGACGTACATACTCCGATGTGTAACAGGAGGCAGTTCAAGCGTGAATTCCTGGCTGTCGAGGTGCCCGCGGTCCGTCTCTCTTTAGAGTCAGGCTGGTATTTTATACTGTAATGGCCCTTCAAGACAACTGGCCTTTGGTTTTAATGCTAAGGATTGTGGAGGGGGGAAAACCCATGGATATTTCTCTGAGCTTGAAGGAGGTGTGTGCTTGTGTGTGTGTGTGTGTGTGTAGCTGTCTGTTTGAGGGGCTGGCTGGCTGATGTAACTGGGTGGGAGGCAGGGAGAGATGTGCTTAGATGTTCCCTCACTTCTGCTGATATTTTGATACCCTTGTCACACCAGACTAGCGACCTGTGAAATGTGGTCTTACCATTACAGTGGAAGGGGGGTTGAGTTTACTGTTTTCCTGGCCATGTTTCAGTGACACACTACTTCATACAGGTTCATTTCTTAGGGACTATTTTACCGTCTGGAGTGGAGTTATTCCATTTATAGGCGCACATGTACATTTTGACAACTGTACCACTAGGATAGGACAATAGATTTTTCAGCTATGCAAGGTGATATGCAACAGAGATAGAATATCCATCCTATTTATGCATTTCTCATATTACACGGCACTCACTAGACATCATATCCAAAGCAGCTTATCCGAAAATGAGAATGTCTCTTTTTTTAGTATAGGTGGCCCTAGTGAGGAATCAAAACCCGACCTGACCCTACATTCACTCCCCACCACCATCAGGCATGATTGACGTATTTTGCTGGTCCAGTGGTTAAAGCAAGATTGTTGAACTTTTTAATATAAACATCAGCTGTTTTTTACTGATTATCATAATACAATAATGGCTTTTGCTACTGCCATTTGCAGCTCTGAGTTTTTATAATCTATCGTCTAGCTGTGACATTTGCAGGAAATTTCCGTCACAGCCTGGACTGTAATTTTTAAAGGGAGGCTGCAAATGTTTCGTAGGTAACTTAAGTGTAAAGCGCTTCATCTATGAGGTAATCTCAACTCTAACAAAGTGCTCAGAGAATAAGTCACAGTTTGAGGGAAACTTTTCATGCTAAGGCATCCAAGCGGGGGAAAGATTCAAAGAGAGACAGCAAAGAATGGCTCAGAGCCATATCCCGCTGTTCCACCGTCTCTCACAGCAATGGCTGGAAAAATATTATCTTTTCTCATGTGTGACTGACATCCGCAGATAAAATGATTCCTCCCTAACAAGCACTCTGTCACGTGTTTCCATTGTGGGTACGAACGGTCGTGTGATTCTACAAATTGCACAGAACCCCCATTGTGAAATATTTTGCCTTGACGGGGCTATAGGCCTATGTGATTGTCAGAGTGGGTATAATACAGACCTGCCCGCTATGCTTTGTGATTATCTTTGAGCGTTCAATCAACATTTTGTTTAGTTTACAAACTTGCATGCTTGCCTATATACAGTATTAAAATTCACACCATAGCAAACTGACGACATCTGTGTTATAGGAGATTAGGAATGTAGGTTAAAGACAAATGCCGAAATAGAATGGCGGTCACATCAGAAGCCTTAAAGTGGAATTCTGGCCAATTTTTACCTGGTGACTAAATTTTAATCAAACATTTCAGTTTAGTGGCGAACTCCTATTTACGAATTACGATTGAATCTCTATAAATACATCCTGCATGGGATAGATTTTACAGCACTGATGATACAGAATTCAAAAGGGCACATTTTGGGTGAGTCCGTTTCACTGGTCTGGTTCGTTTCCATTATAATCTGTGTAGTCCGCCACAGAACTCCAAACTGCATTGTTTTACTAACCAACGATTGCTGGTGACAGTGGGGAGAGCTGGAAAAAACGAGGTCTCGGTCAACACACACATGCGAGATGTTCTAAGCTGCTTTGATGTCGTCCAGTAGCATGTTGTTCGGGGCGTTTCATTTTGTATTGTAATTCTTGTCAATGAGAACTATAGGCATTGTGTTTGCGAGCATTACAATAGCCTCATTGCTTTCCCCTACCATCCTAAGCGGAGAAACAGTACGCTTAACGTAGAGCCCTGCAATAACACAGACAAGGCGCCGTGCGTGCGCTGCAATAAAGGACACTGTGTGTGTGTGTCCGCGTGCACGTGCTCCTGCATGAGCGGTGCTTTATGAGGTCTGTTAACTGGAGCAGGGCGATGCTGAGGCAACCTGACAGAGCTGTGTTTGAAAGCGGGCTACGGGTTTTTAAGCCATTCTTGATTAAAACCAGTTTTAGGGGCAAGTTTAGCGGGTCGGTAAAGCATCTGAATTCTTTTTTTTCTAACTTCCTCCCCTCCTTTTCCCCAGATGTACCGGGACGTTCTGTAGAGAGTAGAGACCTTCAAAGTGTCTATGTCAATGACATGGTACATTTTCTCTCCCCTGGGCACTGTTAATTATTTAATTGGAGCAGAGGAAGAGATGTGAATTATTAATGAGAGGATGTACAGAGCAAGGCAGACGGAGAAAGTGTATTTCCGGTGGAAGAAAAGGATGTTAGAGAAGGAGGGAGAGACTAGCGCCAGCCTGTCAACTGTTCCTACAAGTACCGTTTGAATGCTAAATAGATTAAATCTCCGCAATTGGAATTCTGTTTGAAGCTTATGATAATTTAATAATGTGTTTTTAGGTTTGCCGCCACTTTAACGTTGGCACCATCATTAATGCTGGAATGAATATGTAAAGCGGGAATGGTGATTAACAAAACTCGTTAGCTTAACGCTGATGCCGTGCGGCTAGCGAAATGCTTAGGTATTGTTTGTCGCATCTTTTCTTAATGGCTTAGTTTAAATCTTTTACGTTTGTGTAAAATATACACTTTTTTTGTAACAATATGTTGAGATGTTTGCTGCTAGGTTTTCTCAACATGTATAAATATTGAATTAATACAAATAGGCAAACGCCAGATGGCAAGATATAATGTATGTTTGTCGTTTAAAGTCCTGGACACATGAATCACTTTGGTTGGTTTAGTTCATTACAAAATATTTCAATTACAATTTGAAAATTAGTTCTGGAAACCATATTGAAGACACAGCAATGTTAGGAGTTAACATTGGTGTTTATATTCAGAGGGTATTAGCTATTAGTGGAAAAGTCATTTTGATATGCAAGTTAAGTCACTCTCATCTGTCCTTCTATTGATCTCCTTAAAGTAATTGTAAGATTGATTGTGCTTTCAAGCACAAATATAACCTTTAGCTACAAATAAAAAAAATTCTTTTGAAAGGAAACTAACAACCTAAAACTAGCCTCCTAGCATACTAGCTGTCTCCAGCTGTCTATCAAGTATAAGGGCATTTCAGGGTCGACAGTTACCACAAGCCTAATATGGTTAATAATTGATATGAATCAAAAAATCTGGTCTCTAATACTGTAGGGCCAAAAATGTAGATTTGGTGTGTGTGGTGAACATCTCTACAAAATGTGGAACACAGAAAATACAAACTCACTAAATATTTACAGTACCAAGGAAACGCAGCATTTGAACCCTTGTCCAAATCTGTAATCAATAGAATAATCTGTAACCGATCCATGTTGGTCCTGATCATTCAGTGTAAGACTAAATCGTTTTTTATTTTTAATTAAACATAAACATTACTGTGTTTAGATTTGTATCAGATTGTGGGAGAGTGAATGATTCCCACCAGTTACCAGTTTGTGTGTAGCTACAGTCTGTGTGTATTCAGTATTCATGTGCATCTGCGCAGGCTTCTGGTGTACATGAGTCAGGCTGAGGTCAGCATGCTTCTGTCCCTGCTGCAGGAAGTGGTTTTTGGGAGAGCAGCGTTGACCGCGCGACCTTTCTTTTCTTCGCCCTACCCATTATGGCGAGGCGTGACAGTGCAGTGGCACTGCTTTACCGTCAGCCATCGGTCATGAGCAGCAATATGCTGAGCCGCACGCACGCACGCACGCACGCACGCACGCACGCACGCACACAGAGCGGTTGGTGTCCGCAGACAAAGAGGGCATTCATCTGGAGAGGGCCGCAGTCTAAATCCTCACAAATCTCTCTTTTGCTATTTTTTTGTTCCCCCCTATTTTTAATTCTTTCTTTCACTTTTTTTCTTTTCTCTTTTTTTTTGTTGTTTATTTAATTATTTTTTGCTTTCATTTTGTTTGCTCTTTCCTTTTTACTTTATTTTTTATTCCTCCTTGACTTATTTTTCACTTTTGTTTGTTCTTTTTTTATGTTTCTTTGGCTTGTTCTTCCTTCCTTCCTTCCTTCCTTCCTTTCTTCCTTCCTTTCTTCCTTCCTTCCTTCCCATCTTCCCTCCCTCGTTTCCTGCCTCATATAGGGGGATTGCCCTAGTTATTCTGGCCTCATCTATCTGTGTCCCTCTGTCTCCCTCTATGTCTGCAGATTTGAGGGGGGTGGTAGTGGTGGTGAGAGAGATAGAATAGGAGCCCTCTCTCTCTTTCGTTCTTTCGGTCTCCCTTTGCGTCTGTCTCTTTTTGTCATTTCCTATTCACTTTTTTCCCCCTGCCATTGATTTCACTTCTCTGTGTCTCTCTGTGTTTTGCTGTTTCTGGGGCGTGCAGGATGCGTGTTAATGTGTCAGCGCAGGGGCTGTTTAGAGCTCTTGTGGGAGCGCGTTAACACAGAGGGCGGGGGATGCTGTCACCGCCAATCAGGAGGGAGGGGCTCCCAGTCATAGCCAATCAGAGGTTTATCAAAGCCCCCTCATCTTTCAACTTTTCATTTTTTGACAGTTTCCTCTGGTTTTCCCTTTTCCTACTCTATCAACTGTAAGGTTAGAGTCAAAATTTATCACAAAAGCTTTTGTGTGATGACTAATATTTTCTTTATTGTTCTTTATTGGATACATTTATTATTTACACTACAAACGTATGTAGGCCTAATCACTGGGTAAACAACAGAATGACATGGCAATGACAAAAGCTGTAGACATTTGTCTCCAGAAAAAAGGGGAGGGGTTTTCATTGTTTGTATGGTTGTTTGTATGGAGAAATGTAAGCAACGGAGACGGTTAGTGACCACAGAATACAGACAGTTCACTGGAACTCGGTCCAAAAACACATTACATCCGATCAGAATGACAAACATCGGCGTCTGGGCAAAAGCCAAGGGGCGTGTATGCTTTCTGCTGGTGTAATTTTCATACATTTGTTTGTGTGAGTGTCTTTTGTGTGTGTGTGTGTGTGTGTGTGTCTGTGTGCATTCGTGGGTGGAGGACATTTAACTTGCTGAAAGGGTCTGGTTGTGATTATAATGTCTGAATGTTGAGCTGACAGAAACCAGTTAGTGGCACATTCTGTGCCATAGATAAGGCAGGAATGCATGTGGTGTCACTGTGTGTGTGTGTGTGTGTGTACAAGGGTCCTCCAATCTGTCTCTCTGTTTCTCTCCTGTCCCTCTAGCTCTCATTAAACCTCCTGGCTCTCATTATCTCGCTCATTGCAGTTGGATGGACAATGTCATTTTTACTGTAAGCATTCATGTGTGTGTGTTTGGGTTTGGGCTAGTTATACAGTATGTGTGCTAGTTCATCTGACTGCACATTTTGTGCTTAGGAGACATTGAAGCGTCATGAAAACTTGCTATTTAACAAAGCTGACGTGAAGGAATATTACCGACAAATCCCAGGTCAAATCCAGGGTTATCACTACAATGACTACTAATTCCTCGCTACAAAGAGTTGCAATGAGCAAAAACTGCAATCATAACACTAATTCTAGAATAGATGATACAATTTTCAAACGTATCAAATAAATGATTACATAAAACATATTAAAACAGACAAAATTCCTTTTGAACAATTATTGTACATCCAAAAACACAGAGATTTAGATGATACTTTAATGCATCAAAGGTATCTTGCTGTGGAAGTGCTTTGGAAATTATTCCAGGAATTAGGGATACAGAATCTAAAAAAGGAGTTTTGCCAAGTTCAGAATTAACCCAATGAAAATACAGTGCGAGCATATGAGTCTTGGCACCAGGCTTGATTAGTTACTACATTCCAATTCAACAGTGAATCAAAGGCTGCAATCAGTGCAGTGCATACTTTTGTTCATTGGACTGAAACGGAAATGGTTAAAAACTATGGCTGATATGATTGTTTGAGATCTCTCCCGGAAGCCAAATGGTACATTTTAGAAATAACTTTTTAGGACGCTGGTTTGAAAAAGAGCTTTGCCATCAGTTGTCAGTTTCAAGTTATAATAAGCTTCAGGGAATGCACTCCATCCAAAAATTTAAGTAGCTTAATGAAATATTTTAATCTTCCCCATATTATACCCTTCACTCCAACCCGCTGGCTGTTCAGAGCCAAATCAGAGGTGACGGTGTTCATTAAAAACTCTCATCTTTCATTGCATGAGTAATGCTAATTTAGCTATCTATTTCATGGTATGTTCTCGCATTCAAAGACATACTCTTTTAACTCGATAATGTTATAGTGCCCCCAAAACCCAAAGTTTTGTTCAGGTTTTTGTAATTTGATTTGATAGGTTTTATAGGTAAATAATTTTTGACATGTCTTGAGGTTTTATTGCATCCAAAGCCAGAATATACACAGACTAGATTTTCTATAGAGTTACAGATAAAAATTGAACAGATACAAACCTGGAGCAGATTTAGAGATGAAGATCTCCATTTTAAGTTGGGTTTTAGATAAGCATTTCATCTAAAACAAGCCTTTCCCAATTACTTTGATTGGTAAAAATAGTTATATATTTATTGTAATTGTAAGTCGCTTTGGATAAAAGGGTCTGCAAAATGACTAAATTGTAAATTTATATTTTAAATTTTACATTTACATGTTCAGCATTTAGCAAACGCTTTTATCCAAAGCGACTTACGATTAATACATTTGTCAACAGCATCATGTAACAAGGTTATTTCACCTATGCATTTGCACAACATTACTCGAAAGTGTATTATTCGCTCCTTAAAACAGTTAATATTTACATAATCGGAAATTTTAAGGGAGGAAAGGAGGATAAAATAAGGATTGTCGCTATGAAGTAGAAAGATCGGTGGCCGATATATATTATATTATCTAGTACACAGGATATTACTACATCTGTCATAGTTATTGAATTTTTTTTTCTATAACTAAATAATGCAATAAATCCTAAATGTCAACAGCCTATTGTAACCCAATTTTTACAGAAGGATTATGCATAAAACAAATGCCAAAACACTATGCTGGTGCTCACAGCATTGCAGCAAGGCTCCAGTAGGGGGAGAGACATAGTGTTCCCTAGGGCAGATGCATCAACCCCAGTCATCAGACACATAGATGACACATCCCTAGGGCCCCACAGCTAGCCTGTTCTCTGAAATTAGCACACACCGGATTGAACAATGGATGGCCTGCTACACAATTTTGATGTAGCATAAAGTGTATAGGGGGGGGCAACCTATAACTGTGTGTGTGACCAGTTTTAAGGGTTGCTGTGCCCAGTGGCTAATGCCAACTAATGAATGTAAAAGATGTTGGGGCACATTAAAAAGCAATAATGCAGCACAGATTATACAAATGCACTCTGACATGGCTTTCAGCCATTTTACTACAGTCTACAATGGAATGCTGCAATCTTTACCAACCTAACTTTGGACAGCCATTGCTAACAAATTCAAAGCAGACTATTGCTTTAGGTAAACAAGTATCCTATATAATTGACATATGACGTTGTGCTTATGCAGCCTCAAATGAGGCATTAGTATAATGTGACATACTTGACAAATTCTACATCCATGTATGTACTGTAGCTTAATTGCACTAAGTATTACAACTAAATAAGACTAATTTTGGAAAGATAACATTAGTAGTGTATCCTCTGGTCAAAGACCGTTTGACATGACATCTAAGAAATTACTGTAATTATCTTTAAATTAATTTTAGACTGTGTAACCTGCAGTTTTTCAAACATAGAGCATAATATTTTCCCATACAGCTTATTCAATAGCCATCCTTTATATACTTGTATACATGCATATGTAATGTGTATGTGTGTGTTCATATGTTAAGCAGACTCTGACCATCCTGTGCAGTGTTCAGGGTAATTTAGCAGCAAGATTCAGACTAAGTGCCTCTGCATGTCACAGACAGGATTGTGCCAAGTCCTATGAGGATGCATTGAAAGACCAGAGTTCAACACAATTTAAATGTAATCATTGTGTGATGCTGTAAGCTTATTCAAACCCCCCATTTTGGGCAGGATATTTATGTAGCAATTTTCTACCTCACAACTGGGACTCAAATAACGAAGAATTTTCATCTTAAAATCAGCCCGCCCATATGTCCCGTCAGTCGTCAGTCTTCTTTACACCAATACCCCCCCCCCCCCCGCACCCACTCCTTTCCCAGATTTCTAACCAAGTTGCAGTTTTCAAATGGGCAACTACCTTTTGTTAAAAAAAGGAAATACCTCAATTTATTTTTCTTAGACCAAAAAAAGGGTAAGATATCTCGTCTTCAATATTTATCAGTCGACACCTGCATACAGTATCGCTAGTTGTGAGATTTGCCGCAACCCTGTGTGGTGCATAGCGAGACAATGATATATTATACTGTCCAAATAGACGGCGCTAATTCCCTAAAACTCCAAACTAGCAAAGACAGCTGTAGGCTGTCGCGTCACTTGGCCATGCACTGCCACACATTACACGCCAGTCCGTTTGTCCTCATCAGTATTCCTGATGTAAAAGGACAGCACTACTGAACTGTCGGATCGCTCGCCGTTGGGATGCGTTCTTTCAGGAAAGAGAGAGAGAGAGAATGGAGAAAATGGACAGAGAGCAATGCTCTCTCATCAATCTCGCTGATGTTTGTTCAGAGGGTAGATACGGTTAGATGGAGACAAATATGGCTTTGTCTCTTGATTGACAGCGGTGGTGTCTCAGTGAAAACAGCCTGTTGGCTTGCGGCTTCGTGATGCGATTTACTGCGGCCAAGGCTGCGGGTGCGAGCGCATCAACAGAGACCTTTGTATTGGCTGCGCGAGCGCGACAGAATGCAGATATTGTGTTTGCCTAGTTTGCCTTGATGCAGTCCGTCCGGGCCTGTAATGAACTATTAGGACGCCGTCGCCATGTCTGTTGGTTGGAAAGCAATAAGAAATGTCAGCGCAGGTCAGGTGTGTATGCTGGGTGAGGTCGGGGTTGGGTTAGGTCGGGGTTGGGTTAGGTCACGGCGGGAACTGAGGCTTAACTGATGTTCCATAATCTAGAACGACAGCCCTCCCCTCAGCTTTCCATTAAACACACATATAAATGCACATGCTCCCTGTTTTCCTTTCCATGTCCCCAGCATCTGCTTGTTTCAGCTAGACGGCCTCTGGCTGCTCCAGATTGGAGTGTCACTCCAAATCGTTATCTTTCTGAAACCATCTCCATGGCATTCGCGGGAACTGGATAGAAACGATTGTGATAAAAGCTGATTTTTTTTTATTATTTATTTATTTATTTTTTATCCAGATCAAATGGTGGAAGATCTGTCTAAAAGCACAAAATCGCCTTGCGCTGCTTTGATTGGACATGTAACTCCTGATGTGGGATTTTAGTATTGTGGTAATTCCTGGATGCCAATACTCTATTTTAGCCCAATATCGCATGACCCCATATGTGTGGGTTCATCTCCAGAGAAAGGGCTAGTTCAGGGGGGATTATGGGATTTTTTGGATATTCTTCAAGATTGATACTGATTTTTTTTATAACCCTGTATTCATGACATTGACAGTCCATCTTGAAGAACATCTGTGTGTGTGTGTGTACTGTACATATATATCATGTCTGTATTTGTTTGGTCCAACTACTCTAGACAGTCACACACACGCACACATACTGTACACACAAAAAGTTCCCTCTTAACACGCAAACACGCATGCATGCACATACGCAAGCACACAGATACAGTTTGGCACTAATTACACACAAACTCCCTCTTCCTCAGGCTTTATGGGTAGGCTAGATCTTACAGGCACTTAGATTGACTGGTATGTTTATGCTAAACCTTTATTTATGCTGTCTTAAGTAGGACCATAAAGAGAAAGCCATAGCCTCTCATTACAGTAAAACAGAGCCTTAACGGTATATCTAAACATAGCCTAGCCAGAGAAAGTACAGCTCACCATTAACGTACCTCATTAAAGTCTAGGTTTCCATAGCAATGTTTAGGTATTTTTTTCTATATTCATTTTCCATTGCTGTTTAAAGGGTCTCATGGGGAAGGTGAAGTGTCTCTGTGGGATGTGTGTTTTATGTTTTATTCATGAAAAATGGCTTTTCTCAAGCTAGCATTTCTGTTTTGTGTTAGAGTGCTCAATGTAACTGCTTGCTGTCATGTTTCACCGACTGCCACTAATGTGTAGAAATGCTCTACAGTGCGTTAATTAAAAAAAATTGTCTAAAATAATACCTAGGATCAATTAACTTCAGACGCTGTGAAAGAAAATTCTTGAAATTGTGAAGTTTTTTGTGATTTATTTTTATTTTGCATAGCTGGTTTAGTTTCAGGTTATTTGGGTCAAAGTATATTCTTTTACTTAAAAGGGCAATCAGAGATTATTTTGCGGCCCTTACAAAAACCACACTGTTTTGGTTTCAAACACGAGGACGTGACCAACCCCTCCCTCACCTGAAAACTCAAAACCCACAGCTCGCTACCCCGCCCTCCCTCCCTGAAACTTCCCCAAACCCGCCAGCACAGTTTTCAAACTGTTGGGGCAAAATGTCGGATTGTCCCTTTTTTAAAGGTGATTCTGCAGAATCCAAGTTAGAAGGTGTCCATCTGAAATGTCTGTTACACATTTCGTTTGAATTCCTCGAATTATTTGCTTGCTACATTCAGTGCTGCTGTTGCAACGGCCAAGCAGGGTTGAATGGTAAACCCTGCAGGACCTCTGACTTTCTGTGGTCAGTATTACCCTAAACTAAGAATTTATCTAGTGACGCTATCAAGTAAACAAATACCTACAATGTGTCATTTGAGTGCTGTTTATTCACTCATATGCCATGATATTCTATAGCAAGGCAGTATTCAAGGCTATTCAACTTTGACAATCAAATATAAATGACTTTTTAACTAAATGAACCTCAACGGTTTGAATTAGAAATAATGTCTGTCCTACCAAGCATTTTCCTAATTCTCCTGTTGGAGTGCAGGAGCAGAGGCAAGGAACGTGCCAGAGGAGAGGAGGAACGTGCGTGTGAATCGCTTCATTAACACACAGGAGATGAATTCATTAACACCCAGCAGCCTGGGCCAAGCGCACCATTCCCCTGTAGCCGGGAGAGAGAGCGGGCACATGGGATGGCGGGAGGTGATAATTAGCAGTATTTTCAGGTTTAGCTAGCGCAACAACAGATCTAAAGGTGTAGTTCTTCACTGCCTCGTTCGCCTACAGATCCCAGATTTCCCCCGTGGCCGTCTGCCTGTCTCTTTGTTTTGCTCATGTCCTCTTCCTCTCTTTTATCACACTCACTCCATCTCACTTTAATTTCCCAGCAAACACAAGCACTTCCCTCCGTCCCTCTGAGCTGGTTCGACAGGGATAAGTCAGACCTGAATAATTTTAAACACAATTGGACTTTTGAAAGATCTTTGTGTGCCGGAGGCCCTAATGATGTAGCCTAGTTAGCCTTATTAGCATTTGTTCGCTCCCCCGGTCGCTACCTGTCAGTGGGTCTGACATCAATGCATATTTGAACATCTTCTGTGTTCTGTCAGTAGTGAATATATTCATAATACAAATGCTGTGTGGAGATTGTCTTCGTTGGATAAACATTTCAAAGGACTATAAGAATGTGGTAATTGTCACGTGACTCAGAAACGATGAAGCTATCCAAAACAGAAGGCTCCGGTTTGGTCATAGGTTACTTCATTTACAGGCTTTCAAGGCAGCAAGTGTTCAAACTTGTACAATGCGAACACTGTAGGATATTTTTATCGAATGAAGTTAATACTACTACGAAGAGCGCGATAATATTGCTACATTTTGTCTAAAGTTCACGAGACGTGACCTCACCCCCGCATTTACTATAGGCCCTATGCACTAGTACGCGCACGTACAGTATGTGCTTGTTAGGTTAGCTTTACTATATGTACTGTTAATTTGTACATTTCGCACTGGTTCTGAGCGCATACGGCAAGTTATTTTACTTGTGGTAACGCTGACGGCCCAGTGTCGAGAGTCATAGTCCGCCACACACACACTATAATATAGCTACGTCCCGAAAAATCTGGGCTCAGCCGCGGATGTTTAACAGTGCAGCTGACGCCCCTGGTTTGAGAAAGCACTTGATGAGTTAATTAGTTATTCCTGCAATCAGAAACTGCCTTGGCCACTGCGTTTGATCATAATGATTGGCTACAACCAGCATATGATTAGCCAATCAGGAAGTATTTGAATTACAAACATTTGTATGGGGTTCAATGGCAGATTTGTTGGTCGGTAGGGCCCAGAGAAGACGATTAATGCTAACTAGGCTGTTAGCTGGTGGAGAAAAAAGAACAACAATTATCGGTCATCAATCATTTTAGCAAGTCTCTGTTTTTAGTAGAAATGCCCCCATTTTTATGAAAGTGCTCATCCTCCTAGCTCTATCTAGTGTTGTCACGATACAAAAATTTAGATTTCGGTACCGATACCAAGTAAAGTATCACGATACTCAATACTGAAACGAGCCTAATATTTAATTAAAAGGGGTAATTTGTCAATGTTTTAGTCTTTTATTAACTTTTACTATTACTTTTTTTAGTCTTTTACTAACTTTTTCAATATACATAGAAATGCAAGCATAAATACAATAATCTGTAAATAGACAATACTTAAATAAAAATATATAAATAAAAATAAAATATGTTGCAAAAAAATCAAAAATGATATATATATATATATTTGAATATTGTATAACTACACTATAACGACTGGGTTGAACTCAATAACAGAACTGAAATGTTGCAATGTAACCTAATCCTTGTCTCTGCATAGCCTTTATTTTTGAGTTCTGTGCAAGAAAACCAGACTGTCTAAATTGTCCTCCGTCAGTCTAGAACGTCTTGAACTGCATATGAAGCCAGATGTACTGAAAACACTTTCTGATGCACAGCTTGAAGCTGGAATGCTCAGATACTGCAAAGTGAGCAAGGGTAGGCAGGTGTACTTTCTGTTTTCCCCACCAGACTAGTGGGTCCTCTGCAGGGGTGGTTTCTTTCATTTGTTTATAATCATCTATCTCACTTTCAACTGGCATTGTAAGTGTAGCTGCTGTGGCAGCTTCTTGTCCACACCCATCTTCTGCCTTCTTCTCTGTGCTGATACTGAGTAAACATTTCAGATCTTTTTTGATGGTGCTGCTGATGCTGCTTCATTGTTCCCTGTGTGTTGGTGCTTCTGTACGTTCTGCCTGGTAAATGCAGCTTCCTTTTGGAGGAGTTCAGCCTTAGCCTCCTCTTCCATGCTAACAAAGGTGTTCGTAAATCTTGGGTCAAGAAAGGTTGGGTCAAGCTTCAGTTGTTAAGTTCATATCGTTTACCAAAGTCTTCTCGAATTCTCTGTTTCATTTCTACAGCAAGTGGACTGTCATCCTCCTTACCTGTCAGACAGGTAGAAATCTTCCATGTTAGGTGCAGCACTGATGAGAGAGATGATCACTATGGGCGACAGTAGCACAGGTCGTCTGTACAGTGCTTTGGGTGGCCTGTGGGGTACAAAAAAGCTCTATATATGCAGTCCATTTACCATCCATTGTGACTTTCTCTCCACTAAGGGTATCTGTAAAATCATTCAGTGGAGCTATAACATCCCTCACTGTCTCCAAGATGGCTATGGCTGTGTCTCTTGGCATCAGATGCCACTTCTTCCTGTCCTCAGCGCGAACAGCAGAGACAGCTTGCTGTTGCTCACAAAAACGTTCAACCCTATCATAGGTGGAGCCTCATCGGGTGGGCTGGTCGTGAATAAGTGAGTGTCATGGGAGCTTTAAGACTTTTTTCTTTCAGCAATCTAGTCATCTTATTTGACCTGGAAAATCCAGATGTTGTCTTGCAGAGTCGGGACAGAGTGGCTGCAACAAGCTCAAATTCTGTGGCTTTGTTGACTGCCAAATTCAAATTGTGGCCAAAACAAGGTATCCAGGTATAGCCACCAATGGCTTTTCTGTTGTTAGAAGCATTATTAGTTGTAATAGCAGTGATCTGAGCCCCCAGGTATCAATTACAATATTCTCCAGTGCTTCTCTCAGTCAGCTGTGTGGTCAGAGTACAAAGCTGTGCATCCCAAGCACCAGGACTGAATTTGCCAGGATTCAGTGATGAACTGCACTGTCAGACATGTGCAGTGTAAATAGCCCTGCTGGTCCAGAGATCTGTTGTGCATGAGAAGAATGGATTTTGTGCTATTTGTGCTCTTGTCTCATTGTAGAGTTTTGGTATTTCATTATACATAAAGAAATTTCTTGAGGGGAGGTCGTACCTTTTGTCTAGCTGACTGATAAGATTTCTGAAACCAGCTTTCTCAACACTGTATACTGGCACCTGATCCAAACAGATGAATTCTGCCACAGCCCTGTTCAGCCTTTTTGCATCTTTCGAGTCCTTCTGGTACTTGGAGTGGTGCTGAAAAACAGCTTGAAGAGTGGGCTGCTTCAGCATAGCAGAGGCCACACTTAATGTACTTGGGGCAACAGAGTTCTGCAGTTGCAAAATACATTTGTTATCAAAACTATTTGTTATACTAGTGCTATTGAAATTAACATGACCTATATTATACCACTGAACTAAATTAATTAAAATAGTTTGACATTGTAATAATTGAAATAATCACTGATATGCATCATTACTAATATAATATTAATAATATTCATCTTACTTTAAACCTAAATAATTACGTGTAGTTCTGTCAATTACTACTTGTAATGGGATTTGTTTCACAAAACACACCTGCTGTCGCTCTTTACACTCTTTATAGAGGGTTGGATGATTGTCCTCAAATGTTTAGCGAGGTTGCTTGTGTTGCCTCCTGTTGCTAAACACGGTTTAAAGCAAGATTTGCACAACGGTGCTGTAATGTTTTGGGGCTCGCCTTTTTCATTGGCCTTATATGCAAAGTACTGCCATAGAACACTACGGGCACCTTCTCTGTCTACAAGTTTAGGGTGACTCGTGGCAGCGAGTTCTATTTCTCCTGTAGCCTTTGCCTCTCGTCTGCTAATGCCCCTCAGCTCACATGCCGGCAGCACAGTGCAAAGCGTAGCAGCAGAGCACAAGCGTGACGTCACACGCAGCTCCGCTTGTCTTAAAGGCACAGACCAACTTGTATCGCTGCTGTTTTGGCGCATAAAAGTACTGGTACCGTACCGCGGTACGGTACCAGTACCAGTTTACCATGCAACACTAGCTCTATCATCACTGGGTGATTATACTTCCTTTTACCCAATTGTAATGTGGCTGCAGTGGTCATTATCAGCACTGCAACAGTAAAATAAGCAGAAATGCGAGTTTGGCGATCAGTATCCAGTCTGTCGCGACGTTGTGTTTCCGTGTTGTTGGTGTGGGTATTGGCACATATCTCCATATGTGTTCATGCACTTGCGTCTGTGTCGACACATCTGTGTGTGCCTTTGTTCTCCCCAGTGAAGTATTTGTGTATTCCAAAGATTTCTTTTGTTGTTCATTTATCCATGTTGAAGCTTATCTCTAATCATGGGGTTTTGATGGGTGGATCAGCCACAACATGGTCGCTCGCCTATGTCTGCTCTTCTAAGCCACTCAATGAATCTGTCTGTTTGCCTGCCTAATGTGTGTCTGATTAGAAATATATTAGATTATATTAGAAATATATTGATTAGAGTGTTGTGATTAGAAATATACCGATCAATTTAGGGGTAGATTAAAGCACTAAGAGACGTTATATAATCAATCCATTATCGGGGCGTGTCAAGCATCGATTGTGGTAGATTATTTGCCAGGTTAGCCAATTGTTAATGGTGTACATGGTGGAAAGATGTCAAACGGCATTTAACTGAAGGGGTTGCCATATACACTATATTGCCAAAAGTTTTGGGACGCCTGCCTTTAGATGCACATGAAAGTTAATGACATCCCATAATCCGTAGGGTTTAATATGGAGGTTGCCCACCCTTTGCAGCTATAACAGCTTCAACTCTTCTGGGAAGGCTTTCCACAAGGTTTATGAGTGTGTCTATGGGAATTTTTATTACCATTCTTCTAGAAGCAAGGTCAGGTCAAGGTCAGGTCAATTTGTGAGGTCAGGCACAGATGTTTGATGAGAAGGCCTGGCTCGCAGTCTCCAATCTAATTAATCCCAAAGGTGTTCTATTGGGTTGAGGTCAGGACTCTGTGCAGGCCAGTCAAGTTCCTCCACACCAAACTCGCTCATCCATGTCTTTATAGACCTTGCTTTGTGCACTGGTGCGCAGTCATGTTGGAACAGGATGGGGCCATCCCTAAACTCTTCCCACAAAGTTGAGGGCATGAAATTGTCCAAAATGTCTTGGTATGCTGAAGCATTAACAGTTCCTTTCACTCGAACTAAAGGGCCAAGCCCAAACCCTGAAAAACAACCCAACACCATAATCCCCCCTCCAAACTTTACACTTGGCACAATGCAGGCAAGTACCGTTCTCCTGGAAACCGCCAAACCCAGAATCGTCCATCGGATTGCCAGAGAGAGAAGCGTGATTCGTCACTTCAGAGAACACGTCACTTGCGGCTCTAGTGTCCAGTGGTGACATGCTTTACACCACTGCATCTGAAGCTTTGCATTGCACTTGGTGATGTATGTAATGGCTTGGATGCAGCTGCTCGGCCATGGAAACCCATTCCATGAAGCTCTCTATGCACGGTTCTTGAGATAATCTGAAGGCCACAGGAAGTTTGGAGTTCTGTAGCTATTGACTGCAGAAAGTGACTTCTGCGCACTGTGCGCCTCAGCATGTGCTGACCCCGCTCTGTGATTTTATGCGGCCTACCAATTCTTGGCTGAGTTTCTGTTGTTCCCAATTGCTTCCACTTTGTTATAATACCACTAACAGTTGACCGTGCAATATTTAGTTGTGAGGGAATTTCACAAATGGATTTATTGCACAGGTGGCAACCTATCACATTACCACGTTTGAATTCACTGAGCTCCTGAGAGTGACCCATTCTTTCACAAATGTTTGAAGAAGCAGTCTGCATGCCTAGGTGCTTGATTTTATACACCTGTAGTCATGGAAGTGATTGGAACACCTGAATTCTATGATTCGGAGGGGTGTCCCAATACTTTTGGGAATATAGTGTATATAGTGTTTTTGGAATGGACATCCATCTTTATGTTTGTCGATCCCATTTCACCTACACCACCTTTTGGATTTGCACTCAGAACCGGTGCACAATGCACAAAATAACAGTACATATAGTGATGCTAGCCTCACACACGCACACGTCAAAACATTTAATTATTGCAACCTCTGGTCCTCACATTCGTGGACAGTGTTTCACGATATAAACAGTGAGCTGTGTCCAAAATTTGGGTTACTGTGTAACACAATTGAGGTGTGTTCCTTTAAGAATTCGTACAATTAACTAAATGCTAAATATTAAGAGTCTGCAAAAACGATCTTCATTGTTGCAAGTGAGACTCAGATGTAAAACACACTCCTCAACGCTAAGAACAAGTGAACTCGGCATGCAAAGTAACAATGCTAAAAGATTTATGCATGTCAATAAAAAAAAACAGTTCCTGTAAAAGTTTGCTTTTTGCAAGGCAAATGATTGATTTTCTCTTCAAGTCTCCCCGAAGTGCAAACTCCAGAAGAACAACAGTGGTCCTAAGTTGACCTTCCCTATCATAGAACTTCATACAGGAATAAAGTGCAGAAATGCTAAGAAGAAAGTGCTGAATTACAGGACATCAGTTACAAAATGTCAAATGTCAACAATCTAAATACAACATGGATACATAAATACAATTGACAGCCGTAAACAACATAGCCGACAATGTCATCATAAACAACAAAATAGACATAGTAAGCCACACATCATGAAAACATTATAACAAAATATTATAACAACCATCACCGTCATCTTCACCATCAAGAACAACCCCATCGCTACCATCTACCCCTCCCCCCCCACCCTAAGTTCAGAAGGGAAATCTGGCTACTGTGCAACCAGCTCAGCATCTGCAAAGTGTGTTGTGAGGTTGTCGCTCCCTTTGTGTCAGTTTATTGGCAACATATTGGCTTTTGAGGGTGTTGACGATTGATTGGACATGGTTAGCAATGTTATCTGTGTCAGAAAGGGGGCTAGGGGTCCTAACCTTTCTTTCGGAATCCTGCTGTGCCTATCAAGGCCAGAGGGAAAAAAATACATGGCTTTTTCAGCCCTTGGGGTTGCCAGGGGAAACCGGGGCAGTGCTAAGCAACAAGCTGTGTTCTGGTAATGGAGGCGTGTGGTTTTTGGCAGGCAGAGGGTTCAAGCGCATAGGGAAATGACGCACACTAAAAACAAGACAAATGTATGTTTCGTAATATTGATAAAAATCTAAACAAAAAAAAATCTAAAAATCAAGTTAAAATCACTCAACGCAATGCCACAGAGACAAAAATATCTGGCATATTTACTGATTATATTATACAGTTGAAGACCATGCTAACATTGTATTAATTTTTGTAAAATCACTGGTCAACCCTAACTTGTCGGAACTGTACAGTTGAATGACACATGAATAAAGAATTTAATACAGTAATTCCTTTAAGGTGTAGGCATGTGTTTAGCGCTAAATCAACTATCAGGAATTGAGGAGTTGGAGGGAACAGACAAAAAATGGCTAAATATAGAGAATGGAGAGACAACAGAAGATTTCAGAAGAAGTAGAGAGGAGTATAGAAAGAAAATAATTGAGTCAAAGGGGACTTTCAAACAAACTCTGTGCTTTCACATGGTTGGGGGCTGAGACCCAAATTTGTCTTTATTATGAGCATATAGGAATTTTCTTTTATAAGGCATTTTAACATCAGAGTTGAAGTCTGGGAAGGGAACAGAGACAGTCTGTGGCTCTGAACCAAATTTATTTAGCAAATGCCCAGCTGTTGCAGTCAAACACACACTCCTAAGATTTCTGAAAGCCTCAAAGATCCATTGTGTTTGAGTATTTAAAGGAACACAGGAAATTGTTTTTGAAGATTCTCCTGTAAGAAATTAATCAGTTTTAGCCGTCTTTGTTGTCTTTTAATCTATGTCTATGTGTGTCCCTTCCATGTCTCTATATTATATTATTCTTGGCAGCCAACAGATTAAATAGATTTTTACCTTTTGTCTCTTTGTCTCTCGTCTACAGAATAGAACTTGATCGGCATTTTTAACCTTCACACTATTGTACTTTTGTGTAAGCGCAGGCAAACGAACACGAGATAGTAGAGTCCGCTGCCGGTGAAACTTAAATACACCTAATAGGCCCCAGGTGCGCTGATTGCCCAATGCAGCACAGGTGTGTGGCTGGTCGTCCAATGGCACTCTCCACCAGGAGGAGGGGTGCGCTGTTTCAGGGCTCGTCCCCGGTCGCGTCCTCGTGAGTTTAGTGAGTTTGTTCGCCACTGCATTCACTCATTCACTACATTCACTCATTCTACATCCGGTTATTCTATCACGGCGAGTTATGTGTAGAGTGTAAGCGCAGGCAATTGAACACGAGACAGTGAAGTCTGCAGCAAAACGAGCGTCAGCTCGGTGTTTAATATAAATAAACTCAACAGAAAAGGCAACATGCCAAAGTATACACAAGAATATGACAATAACTGGTGGCATGATCCGCTGCGGGTGAAACTTAAATACACTAGGCCTAATAGGCCCCAGGTGCGCGGATTGACTGATGCATCACAGGAGTGTGGGTGGGGTGCGCGGGGCTGCAGCGCGGCAGAGAGCCCATGCATCATCCAATGGTGCTCTCCACCAGGAGAAGGAGCACGGCGTCGCAGGGTGCGTTGGACATCTCTACTGTAGAATTTGTTCTCAAGTTACTTCTGTTAGCAGAATGTAATTGCTGTAGTGTGCTTTCACACCTTAATCGATTGGAGACGTTGTTCCGACACAAGGGGGAGTTTCCCCTTTGGCTCCATTCATTGGGACATGTGTGAACACAACAGTCGCACTCTGATCCGGAACAAAACAACCGAGAGCCGAGATCTCCTAGAATAGGTGGTCTCAGCGCGATTTCATTAAAACCCAGGAACTGGAACAAATGAATGCCTGGCAACGACTGCAAAAGATCGCTTGTCAAAATGAAGCTTTGCAATGAGTGACATGCCCGCATGAGGTAGTGACGTAATGGCGTAAGGAAAGCCCCGCAAGGGTAGCCTATCTCATTTGGCCTGCTTTACAATAATGCAGTGTGAACACAAAACGACCCAAGAGAAATATTCAAATTGATTCGGAACAAAGCAAAATGGTCCAGGTGTGAAAGCACCCTTAGTGTTTATTTAAGATGTACTGTATTTACTTTATGGTATAACTTTAATTAAAAATTACAATAAAATTTTGTATTTTATATTTGAGATAGGGGCAATGTAGAAGTGCTATATAAATTGTTGTTTTAAAAATATATTTTTGGGAAACAATAAAAGTCTATTAGTCAGACTGCCAAACCCACTGTTGTCTAAAATTAGCTCAACTCTTCGTTGTCCTGCTGCTTCTGTGATATCAAGTAGAAAACAACTTGACAAGAGTTTACTGGCTCTTATCTCCATAATAACAACCTTGACCATCATCAACGTTCTACACGGTTGGCCTAATTGGCACAATTGGCCCTTATTCTTTCTGTCCTTAATCTAGCGTTGCCCCTAGATTAGACACAACAAATCCCTTAAGTGGGTGCGGCAGGTCAAACTCTAAGATTAATAACATCATGTTCTTCCAGTCTGTGGAGCTCAGATATGTTGAGGAGAACCTCATCGTCACGGTTTTGCACAAAAAATTGAGAAAACTTTAGCATACATATGCTTTGAAATACAATTCACAAATGTAAAGAGCTTTTGGAGCTTTGCTGAAAAGCTCTGGCCCAACTGTCCGTCTGTCCGTCTGTCTGTCTGTCTGTGTGTGTGGTGGATAAACCAAGCTAGAACAATCATCCCTGTGCCAGTCTAATCTTCACTAAGACCCCACCTGCCACTGCCTGGTCATTGTCAGTGCAATGCCTTGTGTCCCAAGTGTGTGTGTGTGTGTGTGTGCGTGTGTCTATGTCACACCGGTATTTACAGGCTCATGCATTTCAGCATATATTTGACAAAATTGGCTAACAAACACACGCACATGCACTTTGCTAGCTCTGTCAGTGAGTTGTCACGTAATTTTTTATTATTGGCAGGATTTTGTCTTTGGTCTATACCTCTGTTTCAGTCCAGTGCATTTGAGAACAAAACTTTGCTTGTCAAAATTCAGACATCGAACTTTTGCTAATTCAGCTGCCAATGAGCCTGGGCTTTCTCAGAACACCAGGAACAAGATTTAGGGGAGAACCTAGATACCCATTAGATATTCAGTTGGAACAAAAGCACATTACTTGTATCTGTTATGAATGGTTCTGATATTAAAGAATTAGGATATTATAATATGCCAGCGTAGACTGCCAGTAATTCAATATTCTTCAGATGTCAAATGTGTTCCCTTGTAATCCTCCAACACGCCAGCTCAGACATTAATATTGGGGATAAATAAAGTATCTTATTTTATCTTATTAAAATTTCTTGATAGATTGGTGATATGAGCAAATTGATGGTGGTGATAGCAAATTGGAAATGGTGACATTTCTTTCATGTTAAAAAAAAACAAGCAGATAGTTATGAATATAAGATAGTTTGTAAAATGAATTGATCTGGCAGGGAAATTTGATTTAACTCTTAATAACAACACGTCGTATTGTCTTAAATCAAGTAAAAAAAGGAAGTCTTAATACCTGACCAATGCACTTGCATGTAGATGTAGTCCTTGAAAATTAAAGCAAAATTACCTTATCCTCTCAAAATTTTTATGGTATCTTTAATGCTTTAAATAACCTTTTGGCATCAATACTGAAAGGGGCATTTGTACTCTTAACACAACTGCACTCACAAACGGGTACAACCTATATTGTGACTTTTAGTTGCACTTAGTCTATTTAATATGTAATCTCTCTTGAATGTACAGTACTTGACAAGATAGCCCGGAATCCTCCGGAAAGCCACTCGTTTATTTTCTTCCCTACTGGCAGTGAGGCAGACAATCCAGCCACCTGTCCACTGAAATGCTTCAACATATGAATTAGAGTTTGCTACGTTGACATAACAGAAACATATCTGCATGTCTGTGGGGGGGGGGGGGGGGGGGGGGGGGGGGGGGGGGGGGGGGGGGGGGGGGGGGGGGGGGGGG